>BSBK01008576.1:0-101063 GCA_027943335.1 Chamaecyparis obtusa
TATATATATATATATATGTATATATATATATATATATATATATATATATATATATATATATATATATATATATATATATATGTATATATATATGTATATATGTATATATATATACCTGCTGGGATATGTATATGTATACACAACCCGTGGTGTATACATGTACATACGCCAACATGTATATAAAAGTATGAACTTGTAATTAACAGAGCAGGATGTATAGAAAATTAGTTTATAATAAATTGGTTTATAGCAAGCTTGTATGTTTGTTAAAAGCAATGGGTGTTGTGTTGATTCAGTTGATATATGATTATTTTAGTTCTTTTCTATTCAATGGAATCGTGAATTCAATATGGACATTTTATTGTATGGTTTCAGATATAATGCTAAGTTAATGTGGAGATTATTATTTGATTGGATTTGTGATGGATAAAGGATTGTGATCTTTTCTTCTTTTGGGAAACATCATGTTTAAGAATGTATGTTAAGGAAAATGGAAACATGGATCTAAATGGATTTCTGATTGCTGTTTCAAGTTTATAATTGATGCAATAGAAATGGAGTGTTAGTGAAATTGTGTAATGTAGTTTATTTCATTTCAATCATTAATTGCTAGATCAAGTGTTTTGAGATAATGCAAGTGTGATCCTTAGATTGGGGGCTGACACTAGTCTAGTACCTTGTGGTGATAGAATTTCTATCAGTTGTGACTGACACTAGTCTATATCCTTATGGGAAAGAATTTCTTTCAGTTGTTTAATTAAGTGATAATTATAAATTCAATTGATATGGGTTTCAATTAACAAGATAGAACAATATGGTTTCATCGGACATAATGGATTACTACGAGGTTTCCTTACGGATACATAGCGTAGGTCCTTATGTGGACACCCATGAACTATTGGATCATTACTTTGTCATTTTCTTTGCGAGTTTATTTCTGATAGAAAGAGATACAGTGCTTGATGATTTTGGTGTAACAAGAATGGAATTATGTTATTAGATTTCAATAACATCTGTATTTAATATGCATAATTGTTATGTCATATTGACTTTTATGGTTGCAGAATTTTGGAGATGATTCATTATCTTAATTAATGTGACTAAGCCTGTTTGCAATTACGCTTGTGTTTATTTTTTATTTCCAAGTTTTAGATGGATAAATCAATGAGTATGGGACAGTGGATAGCAGTTGTTAAGATTTATGGGAAATAGATCATTTCTTGGTTATTAGTTATCAGAATTATTCATAGAATGTAAAGGATTGGTTAAAAAGGAAATTTTGTTTTTGAAACTAAGTCTTTGAATAAAGAGTATTCTTATTACTCTGATGTAATTCAATTGAAAACTATAAAGCTCTTAGAAGTAGTTACTATGATTATATGTTCCAGTTTGTAATTTAAAAAAATAAATTATTATTACTATGGTTCTATGTGGTTTTGTTTATGGTTGATTCTTCTTTGGTTTCATCTTTTAGTTTTAAGTTTGGATGGGTGTTACATTTGGTATCAGAGTGAGGTTTAAACACTCAGGGCTTGAGGGTTTAAAAAGAAAAAGGGGTTTTATCATTATGCTTCCGTTAGTGATTTTTATTCATCTTTTCTATAGGATTTTAAGCATGCCTCCTGTTACACGAGGAGCACAAAGACGCGGTGACCCAGTTGATGCCGATTTAGGTAGAGGTAGGGGTGGATGACGAGGATGAGGTTTCCAAGGAATACTTGGTGATGAACAAGTTGATCCTTTAATAGGAATGGATCAGGAAGATCGAGAGGTACCTCAAGTTGAAGTTCTCCAATGGATCCTTGATAGGTTGGATAACATTGAAGCAAGGAACAATGTTCCAATTGGTGTAGCAAATGCTCATGTTATACGAGTCCTTGTAGTAGAAGATCCTATTATCAGGACTCAGTTAAAAGACCTTTCTAAGCTCAAAGGACCATATTTCAATGGAACAGAGGGTGGTGCTAAAGCTGAAGCATGGCTCTTGAACATTGAAAGATGTTTTATTCTCCATGATTATCATGGTAATGTGAAGGGTCGTTGGACCATAATGCAGCTAAGATCCTTTGCTTCCATATGGTGGAATATGGAACTAGAGAAACTTGGAATTCTTATCTCTCAGGTTACATGGAGCTTTTCATAGAAAGATTCTGCGAGAGATTCATGTCGGATTATTGGCAGCAAACTAGATCCAAAGAATTCTTCAGTATTTCTCAAGGCAACTCAATGGTGGAAAGGTATGAGAGGAGGTTTTTTCAACTAAAGAAATATTCTGGTTGGTTAGAGAATGATAAGCCTTTGGTACAACACTTCATTAGGGGTTTGAACCCTAAAATTGGAGAAGAAGTGATAACTTTCAAACCTAAGACACTGAAAGAAGCTGCCGATCAAGCAAGCTCATAGAATGAAGTTAGGATTTTCAGCCAAAGGATCAGTGAATCCACTAGCTCAAAGTAGTGGGAAGAATAAAAAACCTTATCAAGATAATTTCAAGGTATTTTCTAGTGGATCGAGTGGTAAATTTTAGAAGAGGAAGTTTGAAAAGTTTTCCAAATCAAACAAGAGTTTCAAGGTTCCTGAGCAACCTAAGTCCTTTAAACCAACTCAGAGTGTACAATAGAGTTATGCATCACCTCCAGTGAACTCATCATAGGATAAAAGTACCAAGAGAGGAGCAGAATATTGGCAATGTGGGCAATTGGGGAATTTGCAATGGAATTGTCCCCTTTGAGGCAATAATTAGGTCAGGTCTAAAGCCATGGGTTTTGAGGCTACTGTTGGTGATTCTAGAAGGAATCATCGCATCTTTGCTACTATGGATCAGAAACAAGAAGATCATCAAAACACTGTGATTGAAGCTAGAGGTAATTACCAAGGTAAGAAGATCTCTATTTTATTTGACTCTGGTGCCATTGACTCTTTTATTTCTTCCAATTTGGTTAAGCAATGTGGAATTCCTATGAGTAAAGCTGAATTAGCATGGCAAGTCGAGTTAGCATCAGGGACTAAGGTTGAATCAGGGTTTATAGCTGAAAATTGTAAGGTCCAATTTAAGGATTTTAATACTATAGTTAGCCTTAGGGTTATTCCTTTAGGTTCTTATGACATTATTCTGGGTATGGATTGGTTAGATCAACACCAAGCTATCATCGATTGTAGAGAGAAGACCGTTAGATGTATCGATGATAATAGAACCATCAAGTTTATTACAGGTGTTAAGAGGCCTATGCCAGTCAGAACTATTTCTGCTAAGCAACTTTAGAGATGTTTACAAAAGGGATGCAAATTGTTTTCTATTTCTATCAATGATTTTGAAGAACCAATTGCTTGGAACACCAGCTTAGATCATCCAATTTTGAAAGAATTCTCAGATGTATTTATTACAGAGATTCTAGGAATCCCACCTAAAAGAGAAATTGATTTTAGGATTGATCTTGTACTGGGAACCGAACTGATTTCCAAGACTCCTTACCGCATGACCGCTCAAGAATTAGTGGAACTCAAGGTTCAACTTGAGGAACTTCTTGAGAAGGGGCTTATTAGACCTAGTGTTTCACCTTGGGGAGCACCTGTTATCTTTGTCAAGAAGAAGGATGGATCTTTGAGGCTTTGTATCAACTATAGACAATTGAACAAAGCTACCGTCAAAAATAGATATCCTTTGCCTCGCATCGATGATTTATTTGATCAAGTGAAGGGTGCCAAGGTGTTTTCCAAGATTGATCTCAAATCTGGATACCATCAGTTAAGGATTCAAGAAGCTGACATTCATAAAACAGCCTTTCACACAAGGTATGGGCATTATGAATTCATAGTAGTGCCATTTGGGTTGACTAATGCACCATCAGTATTCATGAGTTTGATGCAGGGAGTATTCAGGACTTTCTTAGATAAGTTTGTGGTAGTGTTCCTTGATGACATTTTGGTATATTCTAACTCCTTGGAGGAGCATGAGCAGCATTTGAGGCAAGTCTTTGAATGTCTCCGCAGGAACAAGCTATATGCCAATCCTAAAAAATTTGAATTTTTCAAAACTGGAATAAGTTATTTGGGTCACATCATTACAGGAGATGGAATAGCTGTTGATTCTACTAAGATCAGGGCAATTGTAGAGTGGCCAACTCCTACCAATGTGTCTGAAGCATGAAGTTTTATGGGTCTGGCTAGCTACTACAGAAGATTTGTGGCTAATTTTTCAAAGATAGCCCATTCCATTACTTCTCTCCAGAGAAAGGGTAAGAAATTCATCTGGTCAGATAAATGTGAAGAAGCATTCCAACATCTTAAGGAACGTTTGACTAAAGCACCAATTTTAGCAGTACCTGATCCTTCTAAGGAATTTTTTGTGTGCACCGATGCCTCATTGGATGGTTTAGGGGCTATCTTGATGCAAGACAATAGGGTCATTGCTTATGAATCTAGGAAACTAAAGGATCATGAAATTAATTATCCTACTCATGATTTGGAACTCGCAGCAGTGATGCATGCTTTGACCAAATGGCAGCATTTTCTTCTTGGTCAACATTTGAGCTACATACCAATCACAGAAGTCTACAATATTTGTTCATGCAGCCCAATCTTAATGCACGTCAGTGCAGATGGATGGAGTTTTTGTGTGAGTATGACTTCGAAATGAAGTATATTCAAGCTAAAGAAAACAAAGTAGCAGATGCTCTTAGCAGAAGGCATCATGAACTCTCTTCTTTGACCCTCACAATTGACTTGAAAGAGAGAATACTTCTAAATTTGGTTACTGATCCTTGGTACTTAGATGTCAAAGAAGTGATTGATAGTGGCAGTGTATTAGAAGGCAAATTTGAGGGTTACTCTATCAGCACTGAAGGACTAATGACTTACCAAGGCAGCATATATGTGCCAGAAGTCAGGAATCTTCAGAACCTAGTTATGACTGAAGCACATAAGGCACCTTATTCAGTACATCCTGGTGTGAAGAAGATGCATGTTGATCTTAAGCAACATCACTACTGGCCTGGTATGAAGAGGGATATTGCTGATTTTGTGGCTAGATGCTTGGAGTGTCAGAGAATAAAAGTTGAACATCAACATCCAGCTGGTTTACTTCAATCTGATAGTGTGCCTAAATGGAAATAGGATACCATATCCATAGATTTCATAGTGGGGTTACCATTTTTAGCTAGGTGACATGATGCCATTATAGTTGTTGTTGACCGGTTAACCAAAGTTGCCCACTTTATTCCCATAAGATCCAATTATAATGATGCATCTGTGGCATGGATTTATATGGAATAGGTTGTTAAGCTACATGGGATTCCTAAGAAGATCATATCTAATAGGGATTCAATTTTTACTTCATCTCTATGGAGATCTTTGTAGCATGAATTAGGTACTCAGCTGAACTTTAGTTCAGCATATCATCCCAAAACTGACGGACAGACTGAGCATGTCAATCAGATTTTGGAAGATATGCTTAGAATGTATGTGATGGATAGGCAAAATAGATGGGAAGAGTACTTACATCTGGTTGAATTTTCTTACAACAATGGTTACCATAGTTCTATAGGTATGCCTCCTTTCCAGGCTTTGTATGGAAGACCGTGTAGAACACCTTTAAGCTGGGACAATCTTGAGGACATAATTCTTTTAGGTCCCGAGATGCTTTAGGATTTAGAACAATAGGTTAAGCATATCAAAGAACACCTATCTACAACTCAGGATAGGAAGAAAAAGTATGCAGACCTACATAGGATTGAATGTCAATTTGAAGTTGGGAATAAGGTATTTCTTCGGGTTAGGCCCCGAAAAATTCCTATTAAGTATGGTAAAGGATCAAAATTGTCTCCAAGATTTGTGGGACCATTTGAGATCCTAGAACGAGTGGGTCCAGTTGCCTACAGACTTTCTTTGCCTCCCAGCCTTTCACGAATTCATGATGTATTTCACATTTCCATCTTAAGGAAATACATACCTAACATTTCACATGTGCTAAATTGGAAAAATTTACAGGTGGTAGATGGTCAACTGATGCTGGAACCAGTACAGATCATCTAGCAAATAGAGCTAAACCTCAGAGGATGCAAGGCGGAATAGGTAAAGTGTTGGAAATATTCAGGAGTTAACCGAGTTACTGAGAGGGGAGGGGTGAATCAGTAACTCCAAATTTTCTTTCAATTTTAACATGTAATTTACCTTTTAACCTTTGCATACAGAAAGCATGAAACTTAAAAACATTTACAATAATGACACATAGATTTGGTTACCCAGAAACCTTCCAAAAGAAAGTAAAACTGGGGTGGGGATGAAACCCACAAAGCTTTAATACTGCAGAATAAAGTTGGCTGGTTAAGGCTTACAATTTGATCACTTCTGATGATCTGCCCTGTTAGGAGCAATAAGGATTGCTAAATCCACCCTGTTAAAGGATTTACAAACATACAATGAAGTATGCACTCGGTAAAGAGATTTTTACAAAGACTGTTAAGTCTACCCGGTTAAAGGATTTAGTACTGATTCACCTGTTAGAATGAAACAGTAGATCTCTTCTTTGCAACTGGATTGCTGATTGAGATTCGCTGATGTACTGATCACCTTCTGTGATGAATTTGTCTTTGCTGTATCTTATACTTCTGAAGCCTTCTGTAATTTGCTTATCTCTGTCTTTCTTTTTCTTTCACATATATTCTATTTCATACATTTTATTACTTTTACAACATTGTTTATATACAAGTCTTAAACAATTAATTACAATTACAATTACACAGTCGGCTTGACAAATAAACTTAAGTGCTACTAAGTCGGCCCAAGTATGGTTACACAGTTCCTGCAAACTAACTCGGTGACTTTTTGATACTCGGCGTCCACTGCATTACTCGGCATCGTCATGCACTCGGTAGAAGTGAAGGCACGATTCATACTGATCACTCGGTAGGTTTTGAACTCGGTAAGTACTGGTGACTCGGTAGACATGATGTTACTCGGTTTACACTGTCCTGTTCAGTTTGCTCAGTTTCCACTGTCTGCTCGGTTTGCACTGTCTGCTCAGTTTGCACTGTCTGCTCGGTTTGCACTATCTGCTCGGTTTGCACTGTCTGCTCGGTTTGCACTATCTGCTCGGTTTGCACTGTCTGCTCGGTTTGCACTGTCTGCTCGGTTTGCACTGTCTGCTCGGTTTGTACTGTCTGCTCGGTTTGCACTGTCTGCTCGATTTGTACTGTCTACTCGGTTTGCACTGTCTGCTCGGTTTGCACCCAGAATGCAAATAAGTGTTGTCACTAGTGGCAATTCTGCTTAATGCCAACAATCTCCCCCTTTGGCATTATTGACAAAAACACTTATTGGCCAAAATTTATATACACGAATCATGCTGAGTTTTATTTTGATTTTTCAAAATTTGTCTTTGTTATAGGGCTTTATACATTGTCTCCCCCTTTCAATGTGCTAACTGTTTTTTATACAAATCTATACAGTATACATATCTCTCCTTCTATACGTATCTCCCCCTTTTTGACGATAATGCCAAAGGTGCATATACAAGTTATTTACAGAGAGAATCCAAAATTTGATAGGAAATCAGAATGTACCTTCATTATTAGTGCCAGGGTTCTGTCCCAACTTTCTTGCAGGATCTTACATGTTTGTATAGCCATTTGGACTTCTGCAGAGAGTTCAATCATGTGATCTGCTATAGAGAATTGATTGTCATGAATCAATGTTTTGGAATGTTCAATGTGCTTATACATTGTATTCATGATGGGAAGGATCATGTGTTGGATGTCTAGCAGTGTGGACCGGATCCTTGAGTCTTCTTTCAGTAGATCAGACTGCATATTAGATAGGTGTGAAATTTTCATGTGATGAGCAGAGCTTGAACTTGGTTCAAGTTGCAGCTTCTGTATGCTAATCTTCATATCCTCATCCATTTTATTCATTTTATCTTTGACATCCTTTGTGAACTCGGCAATATTGCATAGTCTGGCCAAAAGAGAGGTAGCATTCGAATAGATAGATTCTATGTTAGACAAAACTGAAGACAATTCCACTTGGTTAATAGCTATGTGCTGAGCAATGTGCTCAAGCACTTTATTGTTGAATCTCTTCTCAGCTCTTTCAACTAACTTTTCTATACCGGATGAGTCCTCATTGTATTTCTCAACTGCTTCTGCTAATTATAACAAAACATGCTGGGAGGAGTCTACTTTAATGCCTAATGCATCAGACAAAATGTCCTTAGCATCCTTGATGATTTGATACTCCTTGTCTCTCTCCTCTTTAAGCTTCTTTTGTTTTGCTTTCCTTTGGAGGATCTCACCTATATTTTGCATTTGGTCCGCTGAGAGATTTGCAAAATCTAATGTAGGAATCTCTATCTCTTCATCTAGGTCTATATCCTCTACTATATTTTTACCCAAAAATTTTATACTTGGTAGAGCCTTAGGCTTATCTGTACTTAATGCTTTGGTAGTAGTGACAGTAGATAAAGTAGGGCTGGCTATAGATACTGGCATACTTTCTACTGGAGAACTTAAAATATTTACACTTGAGGATTCAAAAGCTAGAAAACTTACTGCTGGAAAACTTGATGGTGCAGGAGACTGCAGCTCGGTAGAAGAAATGGTAGCTTCTTCTGATGTTGCTAGGGATGATTGGACAAATGTGGAAGTTGTCACAACCATGCTTGAAGGTGTCTCCGGGCTGGATGTAGAGACTTTCACTAGAGAGGTAGGAAGGGATGCAATAACTTCTGCTGCTATCCTTACAGTATCATCTACCTCAGTGTCTTCTTCTTGTTCATCACTGTCATCTTCAATATCTTTTATTATTACAGTTTCAATGCTCAGTTGGTGAAGGTGGTATATGTTCTTCCATGTGGCATTTGCAGCCTTCACAACCGATTCAATATTGTTGATCAAAATCAAACAAGTATTGAATTTCAATGTCATCTTATTTTCATTTTCTTTTAAAACCTTCTTTACTTCATCATTATTCAAGCTCGGCATCAACTGTCTCAGGTTTTGATCAAATATGTCTATCACAGTTTGCCTTGCATTGCTCCATCTCATTTTTATTGGATTCAATAGAACTGCTGGAACCTGTGGGGCAATTTCTTCAGGAGAGTATTTCCACTGTCCCATCTTCTCAACAACAGCATCTTCTATTTCCTTCTGTTCTGCTTCCGATCTGGTTTCATATCTCAAGGATTTTATGTTACTTACTCCAGATCCTGATCCATCTCTAAAGAGTTTGAGCTTTTCTTGAAGGCTTAGAGGAGGCCTTTTGAATACTATATCTTTATCTGCCTTTTCTGCCTTGTCTGCCTTGCCTCTTGTATTTATCCTTGTAAACACAGCAGTGGGAGGCACAGGTGCCTTAGTGATGAAAACTTTTCCTTTCTTCTTTGCAGGTTCTGGTTCCTCTATTTTCTCATCCTTTTCCTCTTCTTTTTCATCTATTTCTTCTTTGTCCTCGGTTATCATTTGCATTTTGGCTATCCTCTTCTTTCCTTTGTTTACCGCCTGTGGAAGCTTTATGCTTAGTTCAATTCTCACCTTGGCTTCATCATATGTTCCAAAATATGAAGCTTTGGGATTGACAGGCTGATTTAGAAGAGCTTCAATGATATTCTTGGTTTCATCAATATTTACCTCATAAGGAAGAGGTTTTACATATACAGTTCTTGGTTTAACTGTTTGAATATACACATTGTCACAATCTACCATAAAACAGATGTCATCTTTGTAATCTTCCACCAACTTCTGTGGAATCTGGAATCTGTCATTCATTTTCTCTTTGAAAGACTCGAAATAATTATCCATGATGCTTTCAAAGTTTTCACCCATTTCTGCGATGTATTCATTTATTTCATAGAGGACTGGCACATCTTTTCTCCATACAACTTTTCCTTTAGAAGGGAAGAATTTCTGAACATAGAAGAATAAACAGACCAACAAGGATCCAAACTTACATGGATTGTTCTTGGAAGTTTTGATGCTTTCCATGTTCTTGTTAAACTGTTTCAACAATAAGTCTGCTAGGTCAAATGTCAAGTTGTTCTTGACTACTTTGTATGCTAGGTCAATAGCTTCACAGGAGACACTGTTCTGTCGACTAGAACTGTAAATCTTATGGGCAATGATGTGTGTACCAAACTTCAGTTCAGCGTCGGTAATGCTGCTAACTTTCATGCCTCTACCATCCCACTCGGCTAGGGTTTTCTTCTCTAGTTTCGTCCGACCTAGGGTTTTGGTAGTTTTAGCTTTGTTCAACATGGGAAGACCAGTGACTTGTTGAATCATTTTCTTTGTGATCTCAATAGGTTGCTCAAGCTAAATCTTGCCATCATGTACTCAGCTGAGAATGTACCTAACCCATTTATCTCAAAAGTTTCGAGGTAGATGTGCAATGTGAACTAAACCTTTATCTTCCAGATGTTTGTGCTCGGGTTTCAAAATACCATCCACACATAGTTCCTCACACACAATGTCTAGTTCTAGGTTTCCCATTTCATGAATTGAACAGTTAAAATGATTGCGAATATCGTTAATAAGCAGTACCTTAGGAGGAATCTGAGATTGAGCTCCGTTCGGATCTAGGGCTGCTGCAATTGCGGGCACGATCTTAAAATCTGGTGCTTTCCACTCCCCTTGGACTAACATATCAGATCCTTTCTTCGCTGAACTGCTGGATGATGCCATGGTAGCTCAGAAAATTCCTTTCGCAAAAGTATTGAATCGCTGGGTTGCCCTTGAAATTTTCTGCTCTCAAAGTGCTAAAGATTCGCGGTGAAGAATGAGTTCGATTACTCGCTTTTTGTTTATAACTCTATCATTAATGCTCATTTCAAATTAGGGTAGGAATTCTGACAGACTGTCACCCACTAAGAATTAATTGCTCGGAAAAGACTTCACAACTCGGTGAACTCGAAAATTCATAATGCTCCGACCTCGCTCGGTAAAGACGGGTACCGACCTTGCTCGGTAAAGACTGATACCGACCTCCCTGTGATCTCACTGCATCTTGCATGCTGATTTAGATCTTTCTTTTAATTTCGGTTCTGGAACTGCTTGAGATTGATCTATGAGAATATAGTTCCAGTGCTTCCTTGGAAATTTAGTTTGAGTCGGTAGAGCCATCCATTCCATTACTTGGAGTGGATTGCTCGGTAGCTTTAGGAATCCATTTTTGTCTTACCTGTTTCTTGACCTTAGTTGCTTCATTCTTCTTTCCTTCTTCAATTCCACTAGCATTCATGCAGTTTCTGGCTATGTGACCGAGTTTAGTGCATTTGAAACATCTTACGGTAGTATCTCTTTTCCTTAGATGATGTTTTATGCAATTCATGCCAATGTGTCCATATTCTCCACAGTAATGACATCTGCACCAGGTGTTGTAGTCCCATCCAAACATTTCTTTCACAATTTGTTCTGCTGGATTAAATATCTTGGATCTGCACTCGGATGCCTTGTGACCTTGTTTGTTGCACTTGTGACAATTACCTCTAAATCTAGGTTTTTCCCTGCATTCATTTGCCTTGTGACCAGGTTGATTGCAGCTATAACATTTTCCATTGAATTCTACTTTTTCATTGTTCCAACATTTATTTGAAGTATGTCCTATTTTACCACAATGATTACAAGTAGTTTTTTGATTTCTTTGAGTACCTTGCTTAGAGGATTCGCCTTCTTCTTTGTATCCAAGTCCTGCTTTTCCTTTTTGCCTATGAAGATTTCGTTCATATAGCTGATTCAAGTCTTCTTGACTTTTCAACATTCCTTCATTGATTTGTTTTTCAGCGTTTAGGTCATCCACCAATCTTAGATTGACTTCCTTTTCAGATCTTAGTTCTTCTCTTGTGCTTTCTATTTCTGATCTTAGATTCAGAATTTCTTCATTTGTATGAGAGATCTGATCAATTAGGTTTTCTAGCTGAAGGGTTTTATTTTGGACTTCAATGTTTCTTCCATCTAATTCATCTTTCAACTTGTTTCTTTGTTCCAAGATCTCACAGAATCTTGTAGAGTGTAGTTCTTGTTCTCTTTTCAATTTTCTCACTTTTTCCTGCAGAGACCCATTCTTTTCTAGGAGTTCTTTGACAGCATTGTTTGCTTCATCTGAGTTATTTGAGGGAAGAAGATCTTCAATCTTTTCTTCAATGTAATTCTGATCATTCATCTGATTTGCAAGTTCCTTCCTTCTTCTTAGGGATTGGGAAAGATGTTCTTTTGCTTCTTTGAGTTTAGCTATGGCCATTTCCAGATCTAGCTTTTCATTTTCAATTACCTTGTTCAGTTTGAATACCTCCATTGTCCTGGATCTTTTCTCAAGCTAGTTAAGCTTTGTCTTGAGAACCAATGCTGCTCTGATACCAATTGTTGGAAATATTCAGGAGTTAACCGAGTTACTGAGAGGGGAGGGGTGAATCAGTAACTCCAAATTTTCTTTCAATTTTAACATGTAATTTACCTTTTAACCTTTGCATACAGAAAGCATGAAACTTAAAAACATTTACAATAATGACACATAGATTTGGTTACCCAGAAACCTTCCAAAAGAAATTAAAACTGGGGTGGGGATGAAACCCACAAAGCTTTAATACTGCAGAATAAAGTTGGTCGGTTAAGGCTTACAATTTGATCACTTCTGATGATCTGCCCTGTTAGGAGCAATAAGAATTGCTAAATCCACCCTGTTAAAGGATTTACAAACATACAATGAAGTATGCACTCGGTAAAGAGATTTTTACAAAAACTGTTAAGTCTACCCGGTTAAAGGATTTAGTACTGATTCACCTGTTAGAATGAAACAGTAGATCTCTTCTTTGCAACTGGATTGCTGATTGAGATTCGCTGATGTACTGATCACCTTCTGTGATGAATTTGTCTTTGCTATATCTTATACTTCTGAAGCCTTCTGTAATTCGCTTATCTCTGTCTTTCTTTTTCTTTCACATATATTCTATTTCATACATTTTATTACTTTTACAACATTGTTTATATACAAGTCTTAAATAATTAATTACAATTACAATTACACAGTCAGCTTGACAAATAAACTTAAGTGCTACTAAGTCGGCCCAAGTATGGTTACACGGTTCCTGCAAACTGACTCGGTGACTTTCTGATACTCGGCGTCCACTGCATTACTCGGCATCGTCATGCACTCGGTAGAAGTGAAGGCACGGTTCATACTGATCACTCGGTAGGTTTTGAACTCAGTAAGTACTGGTGACTCGGTAGACATGATGTTACTCAGTTTACACTGTCCTGTTCGGTTGGCTCGGTTTGCACTGTCTGCTCGGTTTGCACTGTCTGCTCGGTTTGCACTGTCTGCTCGGTTTGCACTGTCTACTCGGTTTGCAATGTCTGCTCGATTTGCACTGTCTGCTCGGTTTGCACTATCTGCTCGGTTTGCACTGTCTGCTCGGTTTGTACTGTCTGCTCGGTTTGCACTGTCTGCTCGGTTTGCACTGTCTGCTCGGTTTGCACCCAGAATGCAAATAAGTGTTGTCACTAGTTTGTTTTCAGGCTTCTAGGAGTAAGCCTAGTCTGGTGGGGAAGGGTGTCATGCCCCTGATAGTCTCAAGCTTTACTTTTCAATGTTATGTTATGGTTGGATTTCTAGATTGATTAGCATCATTTTATCTGGAACAATATTTTTGTTAGACTTCTATGAGTTTGAACTCTGACTTCGTTCATTTGAACCTTATTGTTTGGAATAAATATGTTTATCTCTGTAATAGGTATTTTGGTTCTGCCAAGACACTCAGAGAATTATGTCTATTTCTGTAGCTTAATGACATTTTCTGATGTTAGAATTGGTATAGACTGACTTTTGAATTAATGGTACTGGATAGTTCAGTAGAGATTCAAGTATTGGTATGATTGTGAAAATAAGTACAACTAAAATGTTGGTCAATTGTCTTATAATTGGTTCATTGTTTTGGAATTCTAAATAATATGTTAAACATAATTAGAATTGGTATTATTATTGTGGATAAATGTATCTTGATGTTGCAGACAGTAAATAGAGATTGTTGTTACTTAATTTTAATCAAATTTTGAGTTCAAAATATATATATATATATATATATATATATATATATATATATATATTATATATATATATATATATATATATATATATATATATATATATAATATATATATATATATATATATATATATATATATATATATATATATATATATATATATATATATATATATATATGTATATGTATATATATATATATATATATATATATATATATATATATATATATATATATATATATATATATATATATGTATATGTATATATATATATATGTATATGTATATTTATACATATATTTATGAGTGATTGTTTTAGAAATTATGTGGTATTTCTTTTGCTAAAACTAAAGAATTATCTAAGTTAGCATACCCTATTTTGTATGTTAGAAGGAGGTTAGTTTGGTGAGTGTTAGTAGTGTGGCATTGTTAATGTGCTGTTATCAATGAAGCTTAAGTTAGTTTTTTTTTTAAACCTAAGATTGACAAATGTTATCTAACATAGATGTATATTAATCTATCCCTAAGCCTTCCTATTTATGATCTAGCTCAAAGACATGACTTATCATGGCAGGGTTTAATTGCACTTTCATTGCATAGTGGAGTTAGTGGGGTTAAGCTATTTTTGGGTTATGGGATTGTACGTTGATGGACATATGGCAGGGAATGTATTGTGTTTGCTGAAAGAGATAAGCTTTTATTGAATGAACTCATCGATGTAATTCATCTTTGTGTTTGATGTTTGCCATTAGCTCTGGTGAAGAAGTTGCAGTTGAATAATGACTCCATTTTTCACCATGTATTTCTCGAATAGTTTGGGTAAACAGTTAGTAATGGACTTGTTTTCCTGTTATATTTTATATGATATGTTACTTGGAATGGAAAGGGGTTTTCACGGCAAGTTTTACCCTTCTGTTTGTGGTCATTTAGGAAGTTTTGTGTTTCATACTGTGATCTCTATATTTGCATTGTGGGCTCTTTTGCATGAC
The DNA here is from genome assembly GCA_027943335.1 of Chamaecyparis obtusa. Classification (NCBI taxonomy): domain Eukaryota; kingdom Viridiplantae; phylum Streptophyta; class Pinopsida; order Cupressales; family Cupressaceae; genus Chamaecyparis; species Chamaecyparis obtusa. The sequence continues at coordinate 15,017 of BSBK01008576.1, forward strand.
ACTTTGGTAGTCAGTGGAAAGAGAACTTCGTGTTTGAGATTAGGGTTCAACTATGAAGCTCACCAGGTAGGGGCTAGCTTTGGCATACTTCGGTCTTTGGTTACCTCCCCACACAAATACCAGGCAGGGGCATTCTCTCACCTTATCCTTTGTTTCCATTTTATTTCTGCAAATGAAATATTAGAATGTTTAATTACCATTGTTAGTTAGTTGATGAATGTAAGGTATTTGTGATTGTATTCTCTGTGAGCTCGGTCATGAACTGGTTTCTTCTTGGATGGATTAAGAAGTTTATTTAGTTAATAGATGTTATGATTAGTGGAGGAATTTGACATGAATGACTATTTCAATCTTGATGTTTTTTTTCTTAGTTGAGGAAGTAGGAGATTGGTTTTTGGTGTGGTATTAAATACATGTTCTTAATATGCTATTTTCGAGCATATTGTGTTGATGGGTTTTCTTTGTTTTTGGGTATGAAGTTGACAGTGTTTTCTTTAAGCTTGTGCCGAACTATGGGGAATATAGTTTGTTGCTATGAATATGGTTATTCCATAGTGCATTTTGTTTCGATGTTTACTTTTTTTTGGTCAGTATTAAGGGGGTTAATCGGGAATGAGTATCGGCTTATAAATGCAGTTTGAAACCCATGATGAGTTTTGTTTAAAAACTTCTTTAAAGGTATTCTCATACTGATTCATATTGTTAGGAACATTGTAGCAACAAAATGTTTACAATATGTAGGATTCATTGGTCATAAGGTGAAATCGGGTATTCTTCCCACTGTTATAATCTGAATCTGGTATCGATGTTTTTTTTTAGATCTGTATCATGGAAGTAGAGATTACTGGTAGCTCATAGTGTTACCTGAAACCTTTTGTATTGTGTATTTATACTCTCACATCATAGGTGTGGTTTAAGGTATTCTTGAGTTTATTTCTTTAGTTATCTAAATATGTGTTGTGTTTAATGGGTGTTTGTCACTATTTGGTTCAGTCAATAAAATGTAGATATTTTGGTTGTACCAAATCTTGACTGCGAGCTAGATGATTCTTCAGAAATAATTACAAGTGTGAAATATAGTTTTGTTTTGACATTAGGAAATGCAAGGAATATCTAGGAAAGTCAATTATTATCTTTTTCAGTCAGTAAGGAAGACCACTTTGATATTTTGTTTAAAATGTAGATGACGGTTCTTATTATTTTGTTATTCCTTTTATGTAATCAGTTGATTCAGTAGTATTATAAGGTAGATGTGTTTTTTTGATAGGACTGAGATGACTAGTATGGTTTTTCCAATGTGTATTTATGGACTTGAACTTTCGTGAATGATGAGTTACGTTATAGAATTAGAATTTATGTTTTGATCCTCTGTTTAGTAAAAAAAATTATGAATGCTATGTTTATCATTCTAAACTATTAATTACAAGTTTATATATATATATATACCTGCTAGGATATGTATATGTATACACAAGCCGTGGTGTATACATGTACATACGCCAACATGTATATAAAAGTATGAACTTGTAATTAACAAAGCAGGATGTATAGCAAATTAGTTTATAATAAATTGGTTTATGGAAAGCTTGTATGTTTGTTAAAAGCGATGGGTGTTGTGTTGATTCAGTTGATATATGATTATTTTAGTTCTTTTCTATTCAATGGAATCATGAATTCAATATGGACATTTTATTGTACAGTTTCAGATATAATGCTAAGTTAATGTGGAGATTATTATTTGATTGGATTTGTGATGGATAAAGTATTATGATCTTTTCATCTTTTGGGAAACATCATGTTTAAGAATGTATGTTAAGGAAAATGGAAACATGGATCTAAATGGATTTCTGATTGTTGTTTCAATTTTATAATTGATGCAGTAGAAATGGAGTGTTAGTGAAATTGTGTAATGTAGTTCATTTCATTTCAATCATTAATTGCTAGATCAAGTGTTTTGAGATAATGCAAGTGTGATCCTTAGATTGGGGGCTGACACTAGTCTAGTACCTTATGGTGATAGAATTTCTGTCAGTTGTGACTGACACTAGTCTATATCCTTATGGGAAAGAATTTCTGTTAGTTTTTTAATTAAGTGATAATTATAAATTCAACGGATATGGGTTTCAGTTAACAAGATAAAACAATATGGTTTCATCAGACATAATGGATTACTACGAGGTTTCCTTATGGATACATAGCGTAGGTCCTTATGTGGACACCCATGAACTATTGGATCATTACTTTGTCATTTTCTTTGCGAGTTTATTTATGATAGAAAGAGATACAGTGATTGATGATTTTGGTGTAACAAGAATGGAATTATGTTATTAGATTTCAATAACATCTGTATTTAATCTGCATAATTGTTATGTTATACTGACTTTTATGGTTGTAGAATTTTGGAGATGATTCGTTATCTTAGTTAATGTGACTTAGCCCTATTTGCAATTGCGCTTGTGTTTATTTTTGATTTTTAGGTTTTAGATGGATAAATCAATGAGTATGGGATAGTGGATAGCAATTGTTAAGATTTATGGGAAACAGATCATTTCTTGGTTATTAGTTATCAGAACTATTCATAGAATGTAAAGGATTGGTTAAAAATGAAATTTTTTTTTTGAAACTAAGTCTTTGAATAAAGAGTATTCTTATTACTCTGATGTAATTTAGTTGAAAACTATAAAGCTCTTAGAAGTAGTTACTATGATTATATGTTCCAGTTTGTAATTTTAAAAAAAAAATTATTGTTACTATGGTTCTATGTGGTTTTGTTTATGGTTGATTCTTCTTTGGTTTCATCTTTTACTTTTAAGTTTGGATGGGTGTTACACCAAAGGTCTTCAACACTTCTTTTATATACTTTGATTGTGTGATGAATATACCTTCATTTTGTTGTAGAATTTACAAACCAAGAAATAATTTAATCTCTCCAAACATTTAGATTTCAAATTCTTTTCTCATTTCATCAGTAAATGATTTGCATAGATTTTCATGTCCTCCAAATATGACATCATCAACAAAAATTTTAGAAATAAGAATCTTATTGTCATTTTCACCTTTTAAGTATAAGTTGTTGTTGTCACTTGTTCTAAGAAATCAAATACTAATAATATAGGAATGAAGTCTTTCATACCATGCTCTTGTGCTTGTTTTTGTTCATATAGTGTTTTGTGTAACTTACATACCATGTTTTTCTGATTTGGATCAACAAAACCTTCAGGTTATTCAATGTATACCTCTTCCTCAAGTATTTCATTCAAAAATGCAGATTTGACATCCATTTGATAAAATTTAAATCCTTTATACGCAGCATATGCAAGCATATTATAACTCCTTCAAGTATAGCAACTAGTGCAAATGTCTCACCATAATTAATACCTTCTTCTTGTGCATATCCTTTGAATACAAGTCTTTCCTTATTCCTAGTGACTTCACCACTTTCATTCAACTTGTTTTTGAATATCCATTTTGTTCCAATTACATTCTTATCTTGGTACCAATGTCCATATTTTGTTTTTTAGTAATTTCTCTAGTTCTTCATTCATGGCTTTAATCGATTCATCATTTTCAAGTGCATCTCTAACATTTTTAGGTTTAAATTCACAAACTAAGCATGTATTGTTTCTCAACTTACTTTGTGTCATGATGCCATCTATCTTGTCTCCCACAATCTGATTTTGTGGATAGTGTCTCCTCACAAACTTTTCAAGTACATTATATGTTCTTGGTTCTTCATTTGGTGTAGGATCAAGATCTTCCTCGGTAACTGTTTACTAATTCTCAGTTTGTATAGGCTGATGCTCAGTATCATTATTCTATTGCTCGATAATGTCAGGTTTTTGCTCAGGTAGAGTGTCTGGTTTCTCAATGTATGTGAATCTACAATAATCTTCTAGTTCCCTTTTTCTTTCTTCATAATTTTTCTCAGTAAACTCATCAACCCTCACATTTGTGCTTTCAATCATTTTGTTAGTAACCTTAATCAAACATTTGTAAGCTTTTATTTTAGTAGAATATCCTGAGAATATTCCTTCATCACCTCTTGAATCAAATTTCCCATTATCTGTCATCTTTCAGGATGTAACATCTACTTCCAAATATTCTAAAAAAACTTACATTCGGTGTGTAACCATACCATAACTCATAGGGTATTTTGTTTGAATATTTCTTTAGTTATACTTAGTTTAATGTGTATACAATAATACTAATATCTTCTCTCCAGTATATCTGTGCAACATCTTTTTCAATCATTACTGTTCTAGGACAATCAACAATTCTATTCTAATGTGGTGTCCTCGGTGCAAAAACTTGTTTGTCAATTCCATGCTCATTACAAAATTTGGTGAACTCATCAGAAATATAGTCACCACCTCTATCCGATCTTAAGAATTTCAACTCTTTTCCACTTTCTCTTTCCACTTTAGTTTTAAACCATTTAAACATTTTAAAAACTTTATATTTTTCTTTCAAAAACATAAAAGTCATCATCCTAGAGTAGTCATCAACAAATAAGATGAAATATATGTCCCCATAATAACTCTGAGTTCTCATAAGACCACACAAGCCGTATGAACCATTTCCAAAATAGCATTAGATGAATAGTTTTTTCTCTTAAAACTAGCTTTTGACATTTTTCCCATTTGACACTATTTACACATGACATGGCCAGGTTTAGATAAGCTCGGTAAGCCTTTAACAGTACTTTTCTTACTAATTTTAACCATGTTGTCAAAATTTACATGACATAGCCTTTTGTGCCATAACCACACATCTTCAGTTCTACCCAATAAACAAGAAGTTTCAACATTGTCAAGATAAAATAGATTACCTTTAGAGTGTTCACTAGTACTGGCCAAATTTCCAGTCTCATCATATATTTTCAAATGCAACTCAATGACTTGTGCTATTCTGTTGTGCTATGCTCAAAAAATTGTAGTTAAGTCACTTGACCCAATATGCCTTCTCACATATGATATTATTGTTCAACAAGATAGATCCTTTACCTTTTACTAGACAAGGTGTATCATTTCCCATTTTGACAAATCCACCATAATAATGTTCAAGGTATTCAAATTTGTCTTCATCACTAGTCATTAGATGTGTACAGGGACAATCAATAATCCAAGTATCATGCTTGCTAACTTTAGAGATGAGCGTTAGTTCAAGATAACTTTCTTCTTCTTCTTAATCTCTTTTCAAAGCTACAAATACCACTTCAATGTCTTCATCAGTGTTGATTTCTGTGTCTTCATCATCATCTACAAGGTAACATGCCTTCTTGCATTTGTCTTTGTAGTCTTGGTTACTTCTTCTGTCATATTTTGGTTGCCTCTGTGTTCTTTGTTATCTCTCCTGTCAAACTTTCTTTCACCAGATCATTCATTGTCATTGTCATCTTTTTCTAGTTAGGAAATCTAGCTGCAATGTGGCCAATTTCTTTATAGTTAAAACATACCAAAGGTAATTTCCCTTTATATCTTCCTTTACCTTTCTACAGTCTTCTAGCCATTAATGCTTCAAGTTCATCAAGTTCTTCCTCATCACTATCACTATCACTCTCATTTCTTATCATCTCTTTACTACTTGATTTACCAATTTTCAAGGATGACATAAATGCAAACTATACATTAGGAATATTGTTGTTATCAAAGTTACTCAACTCAAAATTAGTCAGTTTACCGATTAGACTATCAAGTGTAAGATGATTATCTAGAGCTGATCTCATTTCATGGATTGCGAAGACTCTAATAGCATAAGTAGGCAGCAAGTTTCTAAGAATTTTACTTACAAAAATGTCTTCTTGAATAATACCTCCTACCCCTCGGATAACATTGACAATCTCCTTAGATTTGGTTGTTGTATTGTGAAATGTTTTCTCCTTCTTTCATTTTCATGTCATCAAACTTTCCTCTAAGACTCTCATCTTTTTCCCTTAGCACATTAACATCTCCTTCATGAACTAGAGCAAGTTTGTCCCACATTCATTTAGCAGAAGTGGATGTCTTGACATGTTTAAATTTAGCATCTAATAAGGTAGCAACAATCTCTATCATTGAGACACTATGTTCATGTCTATGTCTCATCTGATCAAGAGTCAAAGGTCTAGTTGGCTAGATAAATTTATTATCTAATTAGTATTTAGAAGATTCTCTAATTTGAGATATATGCAATCTGATTATGCTTTTCCATGTCGATAAGTTATCTTTGTTCAGCTTTAGCACCTCTCTCTTATACATGTTGTGATCTTTAGCTTAAGTCCTTCAAACTTTTCTTTCCAAGAACTCTATGCTCTGATACCAATTGTTAGATAACTAAGAGGGGGGTGAATCAGTTAAGTCCAGTTAACCTATAGTCCCAAATCTCTCAAATGTATATATTAAAATTTTTCTCTCAAATAATCAACTCAGTAAGATATCAACTATTCCTTTCTCTTCATCTACCGATTACGAGTAAATTAAAAACTATATTCACTGATCTATCTAGTTATGAAATATGTAAAGAAAAATAACAATTCAGCATATCATACACATATAACACATATATTTTTAACATGGAAACCTTGTAAGGGGAAAAAACACCTAGGACCGGTAACCCAAAATAATTTACTCTTTTGAAGTGAGCTCGGTTAGGAGCCAACCTTTTTAAAGGTTACAAAACATAGTGTGAGGTGTGACCTGGTTAGAGGATTTATCACTAACAATTCTCCTTTGACTATGCATCCACTATGGGGTCAACAAGAAAATGAGAAACATTCATTGAATGTTATATTGAAATACAAAAGACTATTAAGTCTCACTCAATTAAGAGATTTATTTGTAACAATGGTTAAAGTGATACATAAATGATCTGATTCAAATACAACTTTGATTTGTAGATTTTCAGATATATGCTAAGCTCAAAATACCTTTGATCAATAATCAATTCAATCCTTCATATCCTCCAACTTTGTTTCCCTTGGTATATTCTTCTCTGATGCTCGGTGTTGTGTACATTTTACCTCATTTCTTTCTTCAACTAGTATGATCACTGGTGCATGAAAATAATCCTTTTCACATGAATTGTCATGCAGCATAAAAAAATCCTAGACTCAATAATGAGTCTCATGTCTCCTTATATAGACATCATAAACCATTTTCTTTTCATTCATGGATTTTTCCTCTTAATCTTCACCATTCATTTTTCCGCTTTAACCTTTGTCAGAAGTTGCATTATTAACATGTTCCATTCTCCTTCATTTGATCAATCTTGAATTTTGTTAGTCATTAGATCATCATAAAAAACATTATCTTCTACCTCAGAATCATAAACAATTGTCCAGCTCATCATTTCAGTTGGCTATTATAAAGTTTAATTGTTTCTTTTACTTGGTCAATATCACAATGCATCGGTGATTACGTGCTTGGTTAATATTATACTTGGTATACACTACACTAGCTCGATGTATACAAAAATCTTTATTTACTCACCACACAAACTTGTTCAGTCATGATCTTTCATACATAACAAAATCATGTAATACTATCAAATCATCAACATGATGTCATAGACTCATCAATAAGTTACCCAATGTATATCATAGCCATATCTTTCATATCCTTCTCATCTTTTTGTAGGTATCTCATTCCTTTACCCTTTTCCTTCTTTAGATATTTGTAACCATCGTGATAAGTACAATCAAAGATAGTTGACATCAATGATAATATATTGACTGATTTAATTATCTTACATATACTTTAGTATCTCATTGATCATCAATCACATTCTTTCAATTATCTATTCTTTCCTTCAAGATATTAAATCAATTATAGGTTATCATTTTGAAGAACAAAACTCATGAAAAATGAGGGAAATGGAGGGAAATTAAGCTTCCAAGCCTCAACTTTGTTATCCAACCCTGTTAACTAGAACTTTCCTTAGCCTAATAATTTACTTTAAACCTAGGACCAATTATGTTATTTGATTTTAAAGTAATTCATTCATGTTAAGTGTATTTTTCTATCTTTTAGGGTCGGTGACCACCTTTTTGCATACCATCTTCGTGCACTAATGCAGTGCAATGAGAGAATCCTAGAATGGATATTCCAAACCTTGCACTAACAATACCAACACCCTAGAAACACAACAAGAGAATGAACAAATATAATTTTCATTCAACATACCTGGCTCTAAGGTCTTTCGGGTTAGGGCCAAATTCAAACAATTACAAAAAGTATGTCTACAATCTTTCAGCCAGTCCAGCTTTGTGACACATCAACAACTAGTATAAACACTAAGGTAGATCTAAACTTGAGCTCACAAGCCACCAAACAATCACCTTGTCTCCAAGGAAGAAAACCACTAGCTTTGTTACAAATATTAGATAGATAATCTAATCTTCAAGATCTCACTGGATCCAATTACTATCATATGACCTCTTCCTTCTTCAAACAACTACCCAAACCTTCCTTGAGCGATCCAGGCATCACTGAGAAATCACATTTACCAAGCACCACAAGCATCACCAAGCACAGGTTCTACCAAGCGCCAAATTTTTTCCAATTCCTTCAGTTGCAGAGCCCTTCAATGGTTGAGTCCCTCAGCCAAATCTTCCATCGAGTAACATAGAAACACTCTAACACACCAACATGTAGGATTTCCAACTACCCTAGGATGCACCTACATCAGACACCCCAGGTGCAAAAAGATGTTCTCAAAGGCTAGAAGAACCTCTTATGGGATTCAACACATAAATCCTAAACTGGTTCTTCACATACATGTCCTCCAAGTCTTCAACTTGCACATTTTCCTACTTCTTCTTTCTCTACCTTTTCAAGTCTTTCCTTGACAATCCATAGGTTTTTTCTCCATACTAATCTCCAATCCGTTCAGGATCCCCTAACTCAACTTGGCTCTCAAAGCTCAGGTTTCTCCTACGGAGTGTTGTATCCAATAAAGGCATCAGGGAAAAGTTCCTTCCACTCTTCTCAATAGAAAACACATTCTTGAAACAATCATGCATAGCCCTCCAATCATACTTCCAAGGTCTACTGAGCAATATGTCACAACTACTCATGTCCAAAATATCACACAACACTTGATCTTTATATTGGGCAATCTGAAAAGCAACAAGACATTTCTCCCTCACTTCCAAAGTATGAACATATTGCAACCAACCAATCCTATAAGGATAAGGATGTCTCATTCTCTTTGAACTAAGTTTTCAAACCATCTTCATATCTATAAAGTTATCAGTACTACCACTATCTATAATCACATCATAGATTTTACCTCCTGACTTGCACCGTGTTAGAATAATTGAGAGGGGGGTGAATCAGTTATCCACATTCCCAAATCAAAATGCATAATCCAAAACAATTTACTAAAATTTATGTAGCTTGGTAACATGAAATACTATACTGTCTGTGCTTTTACCAATTAGCAGTCAATAACAACTAATGATTATCGATCAAATCCAACATGCAATATGTAAAATATGTTAACAAAAAAATCACCATAATGAACACATAACACAAAAGATTTAATGTGGAAACACTGTGAAGGAAAAAAATACCTGGGACTGGCAACCCAAAAATGTTCACTCTTCTAAAGTGAGGTTGGTGAAGACCCAACCCTGTTAAAGGTTACAAACACATTGAGAGGTATGACCTTGTTAGAAGATTTTAGACCAACCATTATCATCCAACTAGCATTCACTATAAGATTGACAGGATAACAATGTTCATTCTATGAATGATACATAAAAGATTTTCAAGTCCACTATGTTAAGAGATTTCTCTATTTACAATGGTTAAAATGTAACATCAGTTGATCTGACTAGAATACAACTTCAATTGAAGATTATCAGATCTATATTAAGCCCATACAAATCCTCTGATCAATATAGTAATTTTGTATCAACAATAATCAATGACTTACTATCACTCAGTAATAGCTTTCTAATGCTCAGTTAACTCTACATTTCGGTTCTCCTTAACCAGTTTGATCATGCATACATGAAGCTTGTTCATGTGACAGTTCTGCAGTCTCCTTCTTCCGGCATAAGTTTCATAATGAAACCTTAGTCTCTTAAATAGACAAGTAAATCATTTTCTTCTCCTCCATATGATTTTTTCCACTTATTCTCCTTTGTCCATTTTGCTGCTTAAACCTTCCTTGGTTGATGTGCCAGTAACACATTTTTGATTTCATCCTTTAGATCATCCTTGAATTATGCTAGTCATTGATCTTCATAACAAACATTATCTCCATCTTTGATTTCAATGTACTTTACATCTCATTAATCCTTAACGGCTAAACTAATCATTTAGTTCTTTTCTTCTACTCAGTTAACAAAGAAATGTGTCGGTAAACACAAGCTCGGTTTATACTATGCTTAGTATACACTACACTACTCGGTGTATACTGTGATGCTTCATCAACTGACCACACTACCTTGTGTCTTTCAGTTTGTTTCCTCATCATAGATGAATGAAACATAATCAAGTCAATAACATAAGGTCATAGACTCATCAGCAAGTTACACAATGTATTCCTTATCCTCATCTATCATATACATCTTCCTCATGTAGATATTTATGTTCTTCATCTCTTTTACTCCTTTTCTACAGATGTTTAGGTATTGTAACTTACAAAATAAGTGTTGTCAAACTAGTTGACATCAATGTCAACATATTACTCATTTAATCATATTACATATCTAATCAGCAACTCAGTGATCTCTAGTCACAAATCTTCAATTAGGTTCTAAATTAGTTGTAGTTCATCAATCTCTCCCTTTGGCATTGATGGAAACTCAAGTAATATGAAATATACCATACACATACCAAACATGTATTCTACAACTCTGTGAACAAATGTTGTACAAGCTCTCCCTAGCTTAATATGTTTAATCACTATGTTACTCAACAACATTACCAATGCATCTTTGACATTTTGTAGATATTATCTTTTCAGCTCTCAGATTCCTTCTTCTATTCTCAGTAACTGATCTTTAGTGCTCTCCCTTTCTTTCTGTTTGTCTCTCCCTTAGATAGATGTTCCAATGTTCTCATCGGTGCATATTGTTTCATATTGTTTATCTCTCCCTTTAACAATAATGCCAAAGAAACAAAAAAACATAAAGCTTTTTAGTAGCCATGTAACTCTCTATTGTCCAGTGCATTCTCTGTATCTTTATATATTGATATGCCAATCTGTTCTAGTTCTCCAAACTTTTCACAACCTTAAACATGATCCAAAGTGTGAACTATGTTGCATCAACAAGAATGATCTTCTGATAAGATTAGGCTAATGCAACATCCAGATCACATTAGTGACCAGTGGACAGGGGATGGACCCCAAGTCTAGTCCTCAAGTATTCAAATGTATCCTTCGGTAAAGGCTTTGTAAATATGTCTGCAAGTTGTTCTTTTGATGTAAAAAACTCTAGGTTAACTTGTTTCTCTTGTACTTATTCTCTTAAGTAGTGATACTTAATAGATATATGCTTTGTTTTAGAGTGCATCACTAGATTCTTTGAAATGTTTATTGCACTTGTGTTATCACAATATATAATCATCAGCTCAGTGATTATCTCATTCATACCTTCCAATACTTGCTTAATATATGCAATATTTGAATAGTTTGTAGCAGCAACAACATACTTTGTTTTGGCTATAGATAGAGAAATGCAAGCATGCTTCTTACTTGTCCACGTAACAAGTCTTTCACCAGAGAAAAATGCTCCTTTGGTGGTACTTTTTTTGTTATCCACATTTCCAGCCCAATCAGTGTCGGTATAGACTCCGAGTTCAAATTTACCTTCCTTAGGATATCATAATCCATAATCTTCTATTTTCTTCAAGTATCTTAAGATTCTCTTTGTAGCAACCATGTGTGACTCTCTAGGGTTTGCAAAAAATCTTACAACAAATCCCATAGCATGTGCTATGTCTGGTCTACTATGCACTACATACATTAACTTACCAATCATACATTGGTACAGTGTCTAGTTCACCTCTGTAGTTTCATCTTCCTTAGTAGTTTGCATCCAGTAGCCATCAGTGTTCCCATAGGTTTAGCATCTTCCATGCTAAATGTCTTCAATACTTCCTTGATATATTTGGATTGTGTGATGAATGTACCATCACTATGTTGAATCACTTGTAGTCCAAGAAAGAACTTAATCTCTCCGAACATAGACATTTCAAACTCACTTCTCATTTTATCAGCAAATGACTTACAAATTTGATCTTGTCCTCCAAATATAATGTCATCCACAAATATTTCAGCAATAAGAATAGTATCATCAGTGTCTCCTTTCATATACAAATTGTTGTTCTCACTTGTTCTAACAAATCCAATATTTAACAAATAAGTAATCTAAAGGTTCTCGGTGCTTGCTTCAAACCATATAAAGCTTTATGTAATCTACATACCATATCTTTGTTTTCTAGATCAACGAACCCTTCAGGTTGTTCTATGTAGACTTCTTCTTCAAGTATCCCATTTAGAAATGTTGACTTGACATCCATTTGGTAAACTTTGAACTTTTTGTGTGCAGCATATGAAAGTAACATTCTGACTCCTTCTAATCTAGTAACAAGTGCAAATGTTTTACCATAATAAATTCCTTCCTCCTGTGCATATCCTTTTCATACCAATCTAGATTTATTTCTTGTTACCTCTCCATTCTCATTTTGCTTGTTTCTGAATATCCACTTAGTACAGATAACATTCTTATCTTTTAGGTCTGGGTACTAAGGTCTAGGTTTTTTCCTTCTCTATTTGTTCTATTTCCTCTTTCATTGCATTAACCCATTCATCATTTTCTAATGCAACTTTTACATTCTTCGATTCATAATCATAAACTAGACATGTACCTTGTCTTTCTTTACTCCTTGTTTGCATGTTAGCTTGTCTATCTCCAATGATTTGTGTCTTGAGATGATGTCTTTTGATGAAACTTGCCAATATCCAATTTTTTCTTTCTTGTTCATCATGTGCAGGTTCATTTGCTTGCTCGATAGGTCCTGCCTGCTCATCAATTTCTCTTTCCTGTTCCTCGGTATTATTTTCCTACTGACTGGTTTTCACTGTCTATGGCTTCAGTAGATACTTAGGTTGTTCAATTTAAGTCAATCTACTATAGTCTTCTGATTCCTTTCTACTTCCTCTATATTCTTATCATAAAACTCATCAACTTGAACATTAGTACTTTCAATCATTTTATTAGTAACTCTGTTTAGAAACTTGTATGCTTTAATTTTACTGGAATATCCTAGAAATATCCCTTCATCACCTTTTGAGTCAAACTTTCCATTTCTTTCATCTTTTAGAATAAAACATTTACTTCCAAAGATTCTAAAATAACTTACAGTGGGTTTTTTTCCAAACCATAACTCATAGGGTGTCTTATTAGTGTCCTTTAGTTGTACTTAGTTTAGCACATAAACTATAGTGCTAACAACTTCCCTCCAGTATGTCTGACCAACATATTTTTTTATCATTAATGTCCTTGCACAATCAACAATTGACCTATTCCTCCTTTCAGCAATGCCATTCTGTTGTGGTGTCCTCAGTGTAGAGACCTATCTTTTAATGCGATGCTCATTACAAAAATTAGTAAATTCATTAGAGATAAATTGAACTCCTCTATCAGATCTTAAGCACTTCAATTCTTTACCAGTCTCTTTTTCTACTTTTTCTTTATACCACTTGAACATCTTGAATGCCTTAGATTTTTATTTTAAGAACATGACAGTCATCAACCTAGTATAATCATCAACAAAAAGAATAATATATTTGTCTCCATAATAAATTTGAGTTCTCATAGGACTACATAGGTCGGTATACACTAACTCAAGTATCTTCTTTGTTTAATAATCTTTTCTTTTGAAACTAGACTTAGTCATTTTACCTTTCTAACATTCATGACACATAACATGATCAGGCTTAGATAAGTTAGGAAGACCTCTAACTCTTTTCCTTTTACTGATCTTAATCATGTTATCAAAATTCACATGACATAACCTTTTATGCCACAACCATGCATCTTCATCTTTCATCATTAAACAAGAAGACTGATCATTATCAAGATAAAAAAGATTACCTCTGGATTGTGTACCTATTCCAACACGTCTTCCTCCATCATCAAATATCTTCACCTTTTTTCTCTCAAAAGTGACTCGGTGGCCTGAATTGTTCAGTTGTGCCACACTTAGAAAATTATAGTTCAATCCTTTTACCCAATAAGCATTTTCACATTTTAATCTATCATGTATCATTAGGGATCCTTTACCTCTTACCATACAGGGTGCATCATTTCCCATTCTTATAGATCCTCCATTGTATTCTTCAAGATAATCAAATTTTTCTTCATCACCAGTCATGTGATGTGTACAACTACTATCTATAATCCATGTATCATTTTTATTAACCTTAAAAATAAGTGTTGTCTCTACATGCCTTTCATCTTCTTCAGAATAATCCTTCATTGCCACAAATACTACCTCCACATCATCATTAGTGTCAGTATCAGTGATATCTTCTTCCTCAACAATGTAGCACACCTTATTGCCTTTGTCGTTATTGCCTCGGTTGTCTCTATTGTATTTTTAGTAGCCTCTATTGTATCTTCTCCCATAGCTTCCTTCAGATTAGTCTTTGGTTTTGTCATCATCTTTCTTATGTGGACATCTAGTAGCAATGTGACCAACTTCTTTATAGTTAAAGCATGATAAAGGTAATTTACCTCTATACCTTCCTTTACCTTTAGGTAACCTTCTAGCCATAAGAGCTTCAAGTTCATCAAGCTCATCATCAGTATTGCTATCACTATCATCATTATTATTTCTAGACTTAAAAATCTTTAGAGAAGACATAAAAGAGGATTCAATAGATAGTAAAACACTATTATCATAATTATTTAGTTCAAATGTTGTAAGCTTTCCAATCAGATTATCAAGAGTGTGCTGTTAGGTGCTGACCTATTTTCATGAATTGCAAATATTCTGATGGCATAGATAGGCAATAGGGTCCTTATAATTTTTCTTACCACAGTGTCTTCATCAATAACTCCATCTGATGCTCTAATAGCATGAACTACCTCCTTTATTCTATTTATGTACTACACAATTTTTTCACCTTCTTTCATCTTCATGTCATTGATTCTTCCTCTTAAGCTTTCTGCTCTTTCTCTCTTGACATTTGCATCACCACTATAAACTTGAGCAAGTTTATCCCACATCTTCTTAGTAGTAGTACAGTCCTTGATGTCTTCAAATTTAGCATATGAATAGGCAGCAGCAATCTCCATCATAGTAACATTATGTTCATTCCTATCCCTTAGTTGTTCATTCGACTTTGCCATATTGTGAATTTATCCTTGTTTTGCTTTGGCACTTCCCTCTTAAACATTTTGAGACCTTTGTGCTAAAGTCCTTATTACTCTGTTCCAACAAACCAATGCTATGATACCAATTGTTAGAATAACTTAGAGTGGGGTGAATCATTTATCCACAATCCCAAATCAAAATGTATAATCCAAAACAATTTACTTAAACTTATGTAGCTCAGTAACATAAAATACTATACTATCTGTGCTTTTACTGATTACCAGTCAATAACAACTAATGATTACTGATCAAATCCAACATGCAAAATGTAAAGTATGATAACAAACAATCACCATAATGAACACATAACACAAAAGATTTAACATGGAAACCCTGTGAAGGGAAAACCACCTGGGACCGGCAACCCAAAAATGTTCACTCTTCTGAAGTGAGGTCGATAAAGACCCCACCTTGGTAAAGGTTACAAACACACTATGAGGTGTGACCTTGTTAGAGGATTTTGGACCAACCATTATCGTCCAATTAGAATTCACTATGGGGTTGAAAGGATAACAATGTTCATTCTATGAATGATACATAAAAGACTTTCAAGTCCAGTCTATTAAGAGATTTCTCCATTTACAATGGTTAAAATGTAACAATAGTTGATTTGACTACAATACAACTTCAATTGTAGATTACCAGATCTATATTAAGCCCATACAAATCCTCTAATCAATATATCAATTCTGTATCAACAATAATCAATGACTTACTGTCACTTGGCAATAGCTTTCTAATGCTTAATTAACTCTGTAGTTCGATTCTCCTTTACCAATTTGATCAAGTATACATGAAGCTTGTTCATGCAATAGTTCTGTAGTCTCCTTCTTCCAGCATAAGTTTCATAACAAAACATTAGTCTCTTAAATAGACAAGTAACTCATTTTCTTCTCCTCCATAAGATTTTTGCCACTTATTCTCCTTCATCCATTTTGCTACTTAAACCTTCCTCGATTGATGTGCCAGTAACACATTTTGATTTCATCTTTTAGATCTTCATTGAATTATGCTAGCCATTGATCTTCATAACAAACATTATCTCCATCTCTGATTTTGATGTACTTTACAGCTCATCAATCCTCAATGGCTAAACTAATCCTTTAGTTATTTTCTTCTACTTGGTTAAAAAAGAAATGTGTCAGTAAACACAAGCTCAGTTTATACTATGCTTGGTATACACTACACTACTCGGTGTATACTGTGATTCTTCATTAGCTGACCACATGGCCTTGTGTCTTTCGGTTCTTTTCCTCATCATAGATGAATGAAACATAATCAAGTCAATAACATAAGGTCATAGACTCATCAGCAAGTTACACAATGTATTCCTTATCCTCATCTATCATATACATCTTCCTCATGTAGATATTTATGTTCTTCATCTCTTTTACTCCTTTTCTACAGATGTTTAGGTATTGTAACTTACAAAATAAGTGTTGTCAAACTAGTTGACATCAATGACAACATATTACTAATTTAATCATATTACATATCTAATTAGCAACTCGATGATCTCTAATCACAGATCTTCAATTAGGATCTAAATTAGTTGTAGTTCATCACACCAAGTTCTGAACAAATTACTCCTCTTACAAGGTTCCACCTTAGTACCAAGAAATGTTCTTCAAATTGGAAAGTTTTCTGACTCTACCTCAGGTTCATTTAGTATGTTCTCATTCACCACAACATTCCTACTATTACCGAGCTTCTTATGTAGAAATTCAAATGATCGATGTCCTTATTCACCATAATTATAACAAGTATCGTTAAAGGAAAAATTACCTGTCCTCTTTCTCAGCTCAACAACTTTTGGTTCATCTTCAGCAATCATTGTATCCTTCACTAAGAAATCTTGTTTCTCCTTCCCTTAGGAACTACCATGTTGTCTCCTCTTCAACTTATCTTCATCCTTTAGAGCATACTGATAAGTATCCTCAACTAAATCAATTTTTAACATACCAATCTCATCTTGAATATTGAATCTCAAACCATTCACCTACTGAACTACCTTTTCCTTACCAATTTCCCTATGTCCAGACTGAATAGTCAACTTATACAACTCCTTGGTATAGTCTTCAACATTCAAATCTTTCTTCTTAAAATTTTGTAATTTCATAAACAACTCAATTTCATAGTTGGCATGTATGAACTTAGCTTTCAATTTAGCCACCATCAACCTCCACTAATTGATCTTGAATTCACCTTCATCTTCTCTTTCTCTCTATAATTCTTTCCACAAAAGAGCATGTCCTTTCAACTTAGTCTATAACAACCTTACTCTAGGAGGATCTTCAATTTCTTCAAGCTTAAATAAGTCTTCTCACTCACCAATCCAATCAATAAAGTCCTTAGGTCTCAAAGTACCAGAGAAATTAGAAACATCCATTCAGTAACTAGTACTTAATCGAGCTCCAAATATTTGCAACCGACCACTTTTTTCTTCACGAGATTTGTCCCTTTGATCATCTCTATCATCCCCACTAGATCTAGGAGCTTCAAATTCATCAACAACTTCCTCATAGCCATCTTCAGTACTAATGTTTCTTGGCATACTAGCAATAGCCCTCATGATCTCAACAATCATGTCATTCTTCATCAATTCTGTCTCAGATCTAAAATCAGCTTTAACCTTCTCTGTAATCTTCAATTCTACAACATCATAGAGATTTGCAATCACCCTAGGGTCCAATCCTCTCATAGGAATCTTCAAGATCTTCATAAACCCAAGGAAACAAACCACCAACCCAAGGTCCTGGTGAAAACTACCTCAACTCAGTGATCTGTTTACACACTCAAGAACTTCAAGCATTGACACCACCTGATGTAGTGTAATGAGAGAATCCAAGAATGGATAGTCTAAACCTTGCACTAGCAATGTGAACATTGTGGAAACACAACAAGAGAATACTTAAATAGAATTTTCATTCAACATGCCTGACTGTAAGGCCTTCCAGGTTAGGGCCAAATATAAACAATTACAAAAAGTAAGTTTGCAATCTTTCAGCTAGTCCAACTCTGTAACATATCAACAACTGGTAGAAACACTAAGGAAGATCTAGACTTGAGCTTGCAAGCCACCAAGAAATCACCTTGTCTCCAAGAATGGAAACCACTAGCTCTGTTGTTATAAATATTAGACAAACCATATGGTCTTCAAGATCTTGCAGGATCTAATTACTATCCTCTCACCTCTTCCTTCTTCAAACAACTACCCAAATCTTCCTTAAATATGTTTCTTCAAACAAAAGTCATCTGGAAGAAAGAAATAAATTCTAAAACCTAGTCAAATTCTAAAGACAAATAAATAATGAATGCAACATCATTCGGCTCTCAAATAGCCTTATAAACAACTAATTCTCCATGTCAGCCTCTAGATCCACATAGGAGAATACAAAAAAGGCTACCCACATTAAATACATCAAGTCAGCCAACCAAATCTCCAAGAACTTGAATCGGTAAGCCAAACTACCAAATAATAGTAAAATTATCGAGTGGTCCACACATCACCAAGCAAGCATATCAGCTAAGCACCAAAAGCATCACCGACCACAGGTTTTGCCAAGAACCAAAAGTTTTTTGAGTTCCTTCAGCGATCAATCCCTTCAATGACCAAGTCCCTTGGTCAAAGCTTCCACAGAGTAACACATAAACACTCTAACACACCAACATGCAAGATTGCCAACTACCCTAGGATTCTCCTACATCAGACACCCCAAGTGTGAAAAGATGTTCTCAAAGGCTGGAAGAACATCTTTCGAGATTCAACACAAAAACCATGAACTGGTTGTTCACATACATGTCCTCCAAGTCTTCAACTTGCACATTTTTCTACTTCTTCTTTCTCTACCTTTTCAAGTCTTTCCTCGATAATCCATAGGTTTGTTCTCCATGCTAATCTCCAATACATTCGGGATCCCCTAAATCAACTAAGCTCCCAAAGCTCAAGTTTCTCCTACCAAGTGTTGTATCCAGAAAAGTCATCAGGGAAAACTTCCTACCACTCTTTGCAGCAGAAAACACATTCTTGACACAATCATGCACAACCTTGCAATCATAATGCCAAGGTCTACCGAGCAATATGTGACAACTACTCATGTACACAATATCACACAAAACTTGATCCTTATACTGGCCAATCTTAAAATCAACAAGACATTGCCCCCTAAATTCCAAAGCATGAACATCTTGCAACCAACCAATCCTATAAGGATAAGGATTTCTCATTCTCTTCAAACCAAGTTTTGGAACCATCTCTATAGCTACAAGGTTATCAATACTACCCCTATCTACAACCACATCATAGAGTTTACCTCCTAACTTGTACTGAGTTCTAAATAAATTACTCCTCTGACAAGGTTCTAACTTAGTATCGAGAAATGTTCTTCGAACCAGCAAGTTTTTTGACTCTAGTTCAGGTTCATTTAGTATGTTCTCATTCACCACAACATTCCTACTATTATCGAGATTCTTATGTGAACATTTAAATGATCAATGTCCTTCTTCACCACAATTACAACAAAGCACCCTTAAAAGAATCCTTACCTATCCTCTTCCTTGGCTCAATAGGTTTTAGTTCATCTTCAGTAGTCGGTTTATCCTTCACTGAGTGATCTTGTTTCTCCTCCCCTCAGGAATTAGCATGTTGTCTCCTCTTTAACTTATATTCTTCCTTCAAAGCATACTGATAAGCATCCTCAATCGAATCAATCTTTAACATACCAAGCTCATCCTGAATATTGAATCTCAAAGTATTCACATACCAAGCTACCTTTTCCTTACCAACTTCTCTATGTCCAAACTGAATACTCAAGCTATAGAACTCCTTGGTATAGTCTTCAATAGTCAAATCTTTCTACTTCAAATTATGTAATTTCTTAAACAACTCAAGTTCATAGTCAATAGGTATGAACCTAGCTTTCAATTTAGCCACCATCAACCTCCACAGATTGATCTTCATTTCACCTTCATCTTCTCTTTCTCTCTACAATTCTTTCCACCAAAGAGCAACGTGCCCTTTCAAATTAGTC
Organism: Chamaecyparis obtusa; assembly: GCA_027943335.1. Lineage (NCBI taxonomy): Eukaryota > Viridiplantae > Streptophyta > Pinopsida > Cupressales > Cupressaceae > Chamaecyparis > Chamaecyparis obtusa. The sequence continues at coordinate 35,421 of BSBK01008576.1, forward strand.
TATGTCAACCTTACTCTAAGAGGGTCTTCAATTTATTCATGCTCAAAGAAGTCTTCTAACTCACCAATCCAATCAGTGAAGTCCTCATGTTTGAAAGTACTAGAGAAATTAGAAACTTCCATTCGGTAACTAGTACTTAACCAAGCTCAAGATCTCTTCAACCAACTAGTTTTGTCTTCACTAGATCTATCCCTCTGGTTAGCTCTATCATCCCCACTAGATCTAGCAGCTTCAAAGTCTTCAACAACTTCCTCATAGCCATCTTTAGTACTAAGATTCCTCGGCATACTAGTAATAACCCTCATGATCATAGCAATCATGGAATTCTTCATCAATTACATCTTAGATCTAAAATCATCTTTAACCTTCACTATAATCTTTTATTCTATAACATCACAAAGATCTGCAATCACCTTGGGGTCTAATCTTCTTGCAGGCATCTTCAAGATCTTAGTAAACCCAAGGCGACAAACCACCAATCCAAGGTCCTGGTGTAAACTGCCTCAACTCGACAATTTGTTTACAAACTCAAGAACTTCAAGCTCTGATACCACCTGATGCAATGCAATGAGAGAAGCCCATAATGGATAGTCCAAACCATGTACTAACAACATCAACAACATGGAAACACAACAAGAGAATACTCAAATAGAATTTGTATTCAACATGCCCGGATGTAAGGCCTTTCATGTTAGGGGAAAATACAAACAATTAAAAAAAGTAATTTTGTAATATTTCAGCTAGTCCAGCTCTGTGACACATCAGCAACTGGTAGAAACACTAAGGCAAATCTAAAATTGAGCCCACAAGTGACCAAGAAATCACCTTGCCTCCAAGCATGCAAAACACTAGCTCTGTTATTACAAATATGAGACAAACAATATGATCTTCAAGATCTCACAGGATCCAATTACTGTGCTCTAACCTCTTCCTTCTTCAAACAACTACCCAAACCTTTCTTAAATACATCTCTTCAACCACAAGCTGACTAGAAGAAAGAAATAAATTGTAAAACCCAGTCGGCTTGTATATACAAACAAATATTAAATGCAACATTAGTCAGCTCTCAAATATCCTTAAAAATTATTAATTTTCCATTTCAGCCTCTAGATCCACATAGGAGAATACAAAATAAGCTACCCATATTAAATACATCAAGTCAGCCAACCAAATCTCCAAGAGCTCCAGTCGATAAGCTAAACTACCGAACAACAGTAAAATTACTGAGTGATCCAGGCATCAATGATAAAGCACATCGACTAAGCACCACAAGCATCACCAAGCATGGGTTTTGTTGAGCACCAAAAGTTTTCCAAGTTTCTTCAACGCCCGAGCCCTTCAATGAATGAGTCCCTTGGTCAAAGTTGTCATAGAGTAACACAGAAATAGTCTAACACACCAACATACAAGATTTCCAACTACCCTAGGATGCTCCTACATAAAACACCCCAGGTGTGGAAAGATCTTCTCAAAGACTGGAAGAACATCTTCCAGGATTCAACTTGTAAACCCTAAACTCGTTCTCCACATATATGTCCTCCAAGTCTTCAACTTGCACATTTTTTGACTTCTTCTTTCTCTTCCTTTTCAAGTCTTTCCTTGACAATCCATAGGTATGTTATCCATACTAATCTCCAATAGATTCAGGATCCCATAACTCAAATCGACTCCCAAAGCTCATTTTTTCCTACCGAGTGTTGTATCCAAAAAAGGCATCAAGGAAAACTTCCTATGACTCTTCTCAATAGAAAACACATTCTTGATACAATTATGCACAACCCTAAAATCATATGGCCAAGGTCTACTGAGCAATATGTGACAACTACTCATGTCCACAATATCACACAACACTTGATCCTTATAGTGGCCAATCTAAAAATCAACAAGACATTGCTCCCTCACTTCCAAAGCATGAACATCTTGCAACCAACCAATCCTATAAGGATAAGGATGTCTCATTCTCTTCAAACCAATTTTTTGAACCATCTCCATAGCTAGAAGGTTATCAATAGTACCACTATCTATAATCACATCATAAATTTTACCTCCTGACTTGCACCAAGTTTAAAAAAATTACTCCTCTAACAAGGTTTCACCTTAGTACTGAGCAATGTTCTTCAAACCAACAAGTTTTCTGACTCTAGCTTAGAGTCATTTAGTATGTTCTCATTCACCAAAGCATCCATACTATTACTGAGGTTCTTATGTGAACATTCAAATGATCAATGTCCTTTTTCACCACAATTGTAACAAGTACCCTTAAAGGAAACTTTACCTATTCTCTTCCTTGTCTCAATAGGTTTTAGTTCATCTTAAGTAGTCAGTTTATCCTTCATTGAGTGATCTCTTTTCTCCTTCCCTTGGGAATTACCACATGTTGTCTCCTTTTCAACTTATCTTCTACCTTCAGAGCATATTGATAAGCATCCTCAACTAAATCAATCTTTAACATACCAAGCTCACCCTGAATATTGAATCTCAAACCATTCACATACTGAGCTACCTTTTCCTTACCAATTTCTCTATGTCGAGACCAAATAATTAACTTATAGAAATCTTCAGTATAGTCTTCAACAGTCAAATCTTTCTACTTCAAATTTTGTAATTTCTTAAACAAATCAGTTTCATATTCAAAAGATATGAACTTATGTTACAATTTAGCCACCATTTACCTCCACCAATTGATCTTCATTCCACCTTCATCTTCTCTTTCTCTTTGTAATTCTTTCCACCAAAGAGCAGCATATCCTTTCAACTTAGTGTGTGCCAACCTTACTGTATTATCTTAAAATGGAAGTACTTCCATGATAAGAGTGTTTAGCCCTCCGAGTAGGTGGTTTGGGGTCATTTTAAGCACCTTGATTGGGTCTTTGCATGTATTTGGCTTTTCTCTCCGTTTTCCACTTCTTCCCCGCACTTGATTTCTTCATTCTAGGTGAAATTAGGGTTAGGATCTTAAGGATTCTCCTAAATTTCCCTCTTCCATGGCTCTATTTTCTAGGTAGGATTTAGAAATGGATCTTCTTGGCCTTCATTTCAGTAATCATAGGATTTTATGTCTATTCCTGACATTCTATCCTATTCTAGCATCATTTCTAGGTTTTTGGGCATCCTTGGGACCTCCTAATTCAGTTTTGAGTCAACCTAAGAAAAAGGTCAATGTCGTAGGTAGACCCTAACTAGGTTAGGGTCAATGTTGGCTTTGACCCCTTTCTCCAAAATTTTAAATTCTAGAATCTTCGGGCTTCAAGCTTTTAGGAGATTTATTTTCCCACCTTCGAGTCGGCCATTTCGGGTTTCGGAATGGTAAATCCTTTAATTGCATTTAATCTAGATATATTTTCTAAAGGTGAGGACCTAATTGGGATTTAATTCTCCAAGGTGGCCCATCTAGAGGAGTGTGCCCTAGATTACTATAAAAGGAGGCCTTCCTCTCTCATTTTCACATCAAGTTTTCAAATCTCATAATCAAGTTTTACAATCAAGCATCTAGAGCTCTCAAGTGAAAGTAAGTCTTCAAGAATTCAAGTGTTCAAGCATTCATCCATCAAGGAGATCCATTGTTAGCTATTGAAGGATTCAATCTCTTTGAAGCCCTCCTTGATGATCCATCTTTCTCCATTCATTCAAGCCTTCTCATATGCAAAGATCAACTCAAGATTGGTGCTGAAGATCAAATACCATTGATTAGAGATATCCTATATCCTACATTCATTCCTACTTGTGGATTTGAGGATTTGAATCCTCTACAAGGACTTCAACATAAGCGAGGTGATTTGTTTCAATTACCTTGTTTATGCACAATACATTTCAATTCAATTTCAAGGTTAATTCCTAAATTGGGGTTTGACCAAGGCAAACCCCCCATACAACAAAAACCCCCATTTTCTTGCAGGTACAAGTGCAGAGTTTCAGATCTGAGAGTGAATTTGGATAACCTTTTTTTTGAACTTTCGGGATCTACGAACAGAATTCAAATCGGACTTCAAATAAAGAATGTGGTATTTGACCTTTTATGAGGGTCAAACCTCAGCTGAGCCATCTTGAGGAAAGATTTATGGGTTTTCTCTGTCTCAGCATTTCCAGTCTAGGACAAGTTTTAGATTTTCCTGAAAGTACACACAAACACCAAAATTCAACATTTTCTAGATCTGCCCTAATTTTGAGGTTAGTACTTGTATTTCAATTATTCTATATTCTAAACATAATCCTCCACATTAGGGAAATATTGGATTTACTCTCTCTTCCTACTCTTTTTCCATAAAATTGATTCGATTGTGCATTAACCTTTTGGTTGATCAAATTAGATCTCTTCTTTGGGGAATTTGGGTTTTGAGAATAGATCTCTTGTTAGTATGTGCTTCTGGATTTGATTGTATATATCTTGAGACTAGCCTGGTCTGCAACTTTATATTTACATTCTTACACTTTCTCATCCTGATGATGGATCACAAAGTGCAATCCAAAACATTTAAAGGATGCTTAAAAATATACACAATCAAAGCTAGAAGCACATACTAACATCTAAAATGGATTGTGGAAACCTGATACTTTTAATAGATCTCATATTTCCCCCTTTACATTTGAATAGAGGTGAATCCATTTTACATCTATTCACTTACTCTAAGAGGATCTTCAATTTCTTCAAGCTCAAAGAAGTATTCTAACTCACTAATCCAATCAATCTAGTCCTTAGGTCTAAAGGTATAAGATAAATTAGAAACTTCCATTCTATAACTAGTACTTAACCAAGTTCCAAATCTCTACAACTGACCAGTTCTATCTTCACTAGATCTGTCCCTCCAATTAGGTCTATCATCCCCACTAGATCTAGTATATTTAAAGTCTTTAGCAACTTCCTCGTAGCCATCTTCAATACTTATATTCCTTGGCATACTAGCAATAGCCCTCATGATCTGAGCAATCATGTCATTCTTCATCAATTCCATCTCAGATCTAGAATCAACTTTAACCTTCTCTGTAATCTTCGTTTCTACAACATCATAGATATTTGCAATCATCGTAGGGTCCAATATTCTTAGAGGTATCTTCAAGATATTTTTAAACCCAAGGTAACAAACCACCAACCCAAGGTCCTGGTGTAAACTGCCTCAACTCGGTGATCTATTTATACACTCAAGAACTTCAAGCTCTGATACCACCTGACACTGTGTAATGAGAGAATCCTAGAATAGATAGTCCAAACCTTGCACTAACAACATCAACACCATAGAAACAAAAGAAGAGAATACTCAAATAGAATTTTCATTCAACATGCCCATCTGTAAGGCATTCTGGGTTAGGGCCAAATACAAACAATTACAAAAATTAATTCTGCAATCTTTTAGCTAGTCCATCTCTATGACACATCATCAACTAGTAGAAACACTAAGGTAAATCTAAACTTGAGCTCATAAGCCACCAAGAAATCACCTTGTCTCCAAGCATGCAAACCACTAGCTCTGTTGTTACAAATATTAGACAAACAATCTGATCTTCAAGATCTTGTAGGATCTAATTACTATCCTCTAGCCTCTTCCTTCTTCAAACAACTACCCAAACCTTCCTTAAATAAATTTATTCAACCACAATTCAGTAGGAAGAAAGAAATAAATCCTAAAACTAAATAAGATTTTAAAGACAAATAAATATTAAATGCAACATTAGTCGGATTTGAAATAGCCTTACAAACAATTATTTATGCATGTCATCCTCTAGATCCACATAGGACAATACAACATAAGCTACCCACATTAAATACATCAAGTCGGCCAACCAAATCTCCAAGAACTCCAGTCGGTAAGCCAAACTACCGAACAACAGTAAAATTACCGAGTGATCCAGGCATCACTGAGAAAGCACATTGACTGAGCACTACAAGCATCGAAGAGCACAAGTTCTATTGAGTGCCAGAAGTTTGCCAAGTTCCTTCAGCGACCAAGCCTTTCAATGACTGAGTCCCTCAGTCAAAGCTACCACCGAGTAACACATAAACACTCTAACACACCGACATGCAGGATTTCCAACTACCCTAGGATGCTCCTACATCATGCACTTACCATTTCTTCAAATTATTCCATGCACAAGCTAACAACACTAGGGTGGATTTGAGAACCGATAGCTATCCATCCATTTTGTGTAGAACCCTCTTTCGAAAGAAAAAAATTTGTCAATATCAACTCCATAATGTGTCTTGCACATTATTATCTTAATTGATTTAGGTATGAGAACCTTATTGAAAATGGATACAACAAGAAAGCTAACAAAGATTTTGCTAGCCTTTGAATTTTTTGTTTTCACAGATTTTAAAAAATCAATATAATGCTTGATGGAGGAACTATATTTAGCCATGTAATGAGATTAATTTAGGTTAGGAAGGCTATAATCTTGTGTGGGGGAGCCAATGATTTCACAATAGGTGTAAGAGGAATATTAGCCTTGCTAGATTTTTTAAGATTATAAATGAAATGAGTAAACTTCTTGAATGTTAAAATTTTCTTCTTTGTAGAAACATTGAAGGAAGAGCTTGAGAAACTATAATTTTAATTATTTTTGATATTTAATAAATGGGTTATTAGTTTACAATTTAGTAGCTCCCAACATTAGTAAGGAGATCAATAATTTTGCAAATATAGTCATATTTTTTGTGGGGTGAAAGTACAAAGGTAGGTCACCCTTTTATAATGTAAATAGCCAACACAAGTCCAACTTTATAACTTAATCAACAAAAAGTGGCATATATGTTTCAAATTTTAAAATGATGTAAATTAGTGAAATATATATGTATTGTTAGTGTATTTTATGTTTGCAATTCTTTAAAAATATTAAAAAATTATGAGTACTATTTTGAAAATACACATTATAATTTATATGCTAATGAAATGTTAAAAAATTAAGTTACATGGGACACCACTTGTTATATAGAAAATTTTATCTTTTTTATCTCCATAAATAACTTTCGGTTGTGAATAAATAGGAATAAAAATTAGTCTGTAGGAATTGGGTAGCCCCTTTAAATTGCAACAGATTGGGTAGACATTTTAACATGATTGGTGGTCTTGGTGCAACACATGCTAGGGTAACACATGGGTTGCAGGGAGACTAGACTTGGTGACCTCATGTCTAACTCACGAATCTTTTTGCAATTGATCGAGGTCCGTGGCTCGTAATTTATAACATAAAAATTTTAGTCAATAGATATATTTTATCCATATTGTAATAAATATGTATTTTTTAATATATTTTAAAATGTCTATATTGAAATACAGTTGTTTCCATGAGAAATCACCTTTTTTTTTTTTAATTATTTATTGAAAATAGAAAATAAATTATAGCATATTGATATAGAATCTTTTCCTAGTGCATTATATTTAAATAGTAATTATATAAATTTTGGTAGTTTTCCTTGACAAGATAATCAACCTTATACCTTAGTATAACTACTGCTTAAAATAGAACTAAAGTACATTACATAAAACTAATGAAATAGTTCAAAAATAATATTTCAAAAAATCACACTTATATATCTATAAAAGTATAAAAGAAATGATTTATAAGAGTAGGATTTGTAGAATTATAAGTCCTTTATATATATATATATAGATATAGATATCTATATATATATATATATATCTATATATATATAGATATATATATATCTATATATATCTATATATATATCTATATATATATATATATATATAGATATCTATATATATATCTATATATATATATATATATATAGATATATATATATAGATATATATATATATATATATATATATATATATATATATATATATATATATATATATATATATATATATATATATATATATATATATATATATATATATATATATATATATATATATATATATATATATATATATACACACACACACACACATATGACCAAAATATGTATTTAGTGGACACTTCTAATCGGAAAAGATGTGGTTCATAGCTAACTTAGATATAATGAATCTAGCTAATCATTTTACCAAATTATTTTCTAATTAAAAATGATTTGATTCACTCGTGTTGATAAGTTAGCTAAAAGTGTGACACAACTTTATGCTTTTTTCAAATGAAGACTATGGTATTTCTCTTATCTACTTTGAAAATTATAGGATCATTGTTGATTTTTAATATTTTGTTATGGAGCACAAATTTGGTAATATTACTCCTAGGTAGTTCAACGTATTTTAGAGAAATAATAGAATATTAGATGATTTACTTGGAAATATCCATAGGAAGACATCAACTTGTGTTATCAATTTTTAGTAGACATAAAGTATAGAGTATTGGATGAGCATGAACTTAAGGCCAATTTTAAGAAAGTTGAATGCAATTGGATCCAAGGAAACATTCAAATTTTAAACCATCAAATTAGTTTTCCAAGCTTGGGGATTCTATAAAAGGATATCTAATATCTAACAAGTGAGAAAAGAAGATAGTAGAATCAAAGATTTAGCATTAATGTAAATACTATTAGAAGGAAACCTTGAGGGAGTGGAGAGGTTAGGAGATGCATAAGCACATGAATTGAGATGCTCTGGTTTAATATATGGTTGGGGAGATAGAAAATTATTATGATAAGAGTTGGTTGGAGAACTCAACTCAAAGGGAAGAAAATAGAGAGTCATAGTTGAGAGGGGATAATAAATAATATTGAGAAATTACTAATAAGAATTAGGTACCTAAAAACATAGAAGGGAGATTATTTTTACATGGGGCTTATTGGAGTATGGTGAGAGAGACACTTCTAAATTGAGGTATCTACACATGAAATATGACCATGTACTTGTATATTGAGTTGGTAAAAAAAATATTATTAACATAACATAGAGAATAAATAGATGATGGCTAGTGAAGGGATGGAGATGAGCAATGATGATTCCAAGAGGTGTTGTATGGGATAAAAGTGAGGAGATTGAATAGTAGGGTTTAACAAAGTATAAGTATAACGACCAAAATCTAACTTAGAAAGGAGAATGTGATGCTACTAGTAAGTGAGAAATGGAATTGTTAGACATGCGTTGGGAACCACATAGATGATAAGAGATTATTTTAATATGTTGGAATGATTCGAGAGTGATATTTGAAGTTATGAAATTATTGGAATGACTCAAGTTGATCGAATTTGGAGCTAGATACTAAGGTACAGAGAGTTGAACCAAATAAGATAGGTTTGTCAATATGTGAGCTAAGTCTAGTATAGAGTACGAGGTGACATCTTATGACCCTATATTTCAAATTTATGTTTAATATTGGAAACTTATCAACTCCTAGGAAGAGAACTTGCAAAAACAATTTTAAAGTTCATAGTTACAAGCCTATCGAGTAATTAAAAGGTAAGAATAATAACTATTAAATGACAGTCCGGCCTTGTGATCAGCTGGCTAGGTAGAGGACGATTTGTCAATCCCGAAAATTATGGCTATTCGGCTTGCTTGCGACAAACAAGTATCTGGACAATTATGTTGGGGAAACAACTCACAGAAAGTATTATGTCGTTATGTATGCGCAACTGAACGATTCCCACGTGAAATTTCCGTCCGAAAGCTACTGCCAATGCCGTGGCCATTGCCTTTATTTATAACATACAAATCTCAAAGCCGGCTAAATTTAAATATCTTTTTCTAAGGGGGCAGAAGTAAACGAGACTCGTGACAATTTTTATGGTATTCCACTGTTAGATTATTTTTGCTTAAACAGTTTAAATTACTATTAATTTCGTAATCCATTTAAACAGTAATTTCTGAATAGATAGATAGAAAGAGAAAACAACAAAGAGAATAAAAGAATATATCAAAATCTTTACGCACTCGAAATCTTCTAAAACTGCTTGTTTTTGGTACAGATGAAATTTGGCATGTTTAGGAGTAAAGGGAAAGTTTGGCATGTTTAGGAGTAGAGAGGAATGGTCGAGTCATTATTTTGAGCTTTTGATTTCTACAAATAAGAACAAAGAGAATGTATTATGTGTGCATATACTGTATTAAAACTAGAGTAACAAATGTAAATGTTCTCAAAATTATTTTCAAATTAAGAAAACATACAATAATATAGTGTGCAATTGTTGAGTAAGATTGAAATTATACGCATGTGGCAAAAATGCTAATGAAATATAATCTACAAGAATTACAATATAAATATCGCATAATATACAAAGTATTCTAAGGAAATTAGTTCAGATAGAAACATGCTTGAGAACCTTCGATGTGCTGGTAATATATTTGAAAGTACATTGTATGACTGCATGAAAATCAAATGCTTACAAGAGAGATTTAAAGGATATTGGAGAGTGAGACTCAAACCAATCTTCAGAGATTGACTTTGAAAAAAGAAGGGAAAACAAAGAGTTTACAGACCTAAATTGGATGTTTGGATTCAACCACAATCAGTTATTAAGACTAAACACCAAGAGAAAGGTGGAAAGAGCTCATAGAAATAACTTGGTAGTTCATCACATGTATGTAGATATGTGTTGTGTAGATATGTGTTGTGTTAGTGCCTGAGTAAAATAGGATTTTGAAAGCTTGATGCGCTAGAAAATATGAGATAAATATGGAAGAGATATTACTTTACATAGAAAAGGTAAATATACTTGTTTGATGGTAAAATATAGACTTTGATTTCTTAGCCTACAAGAAGGATTTGGAGAATTTAAATAGATTAATTTCTCATAATATTGTATAGCTATAGGCCTTAAAATATGAATTAAAATAAATGAAATGCTAACAACTAATTTAAAAAATATGTCATGTTAATGTTAGTGAATGTGGTTAATAGTAATTGCACATAAGATTTGATTGATCTATATAGTCTTTCTGGCACAAGGAGGGGATGGTGTTGGGGCCTAAGGCACTCCCAAATACCAAACCTACTTGTCGAATAACAACTTGGAAGCAACAATACAAAGAAGGAGAGAAGGAATGCAAATATCTTTTATTTACTCATCAACCTTCATACATGTCAGGTTGTAAGGCCTTCTTGGTTATGGCCAATACAATGAAATTCAATTACTAGACAGTCATCATACTTGCGAGGATCCAAACTTCAGATTCTATCTTCTTAATCTACTAACTGACTAACTCCCTAACCCTAGAATATTTCTAGTCATTTATACAAGAGGCCACCAAATAGGTCTTCTCTAGAGATCCATTAGATCCAGCATTGGAGAAAGAAATGACCTAGATTTAGGTCCATATGTTTCCCAATGAGTGATCCCAACATTAATATCACAGGCAAAATTAACTGCACATGTCAGCCAGCATCAAACAATTAAATTTCACCTGTCAGTGAACTAAGGAACCAAACAACACTGAACGCACCGAACCAACCCAATAAAGAACACTACTGAACCAACTTGGTAAAGAAGAACAAAGTGGTAATCGAGCTCTCTAGTGACCAAGAAGAACACTTCACCGAGAACTCAAATGTAGTTACCGAGCAAACCAAACAAGCTACCAAGTAACCAAACAAGCTCAAACACTTTTTTGGTTGATCTAGGATTTCCATAAACCCAAGATGCTCATGCATCAGACACCCGAGGTTGCAAAGAAATGTTTCTCTAAGTCATGTGTTAGGTACAACCCAAGCTGAATCCAACCTAGATTGAGAAATCCATGTATTGTCTTCAATGAGTTTGTTCTTCCACTTTACCAAATACTCCATGTAATCCTTTCCTCTTGTGCTTCTTCCAAGTCTTTTTTCCAAAATCTACTCAACTTATTTTATATGCTTCTTAGGAGAATCACTCGGTATTGTCACTCCTTTGTCAGGTACATGATACTCATACAAATCTAAAATATTGAATATAGATGATATATCCACATCATCAGGCAATACAATTTCATAAGCATTTTCACTATCAAATTTCTTCAATACCTTGTGATGCAGGAGCATCCCAGGGTAGTTGGCTATCCTGCATGTTTGGGAGGTTTGATGGAGTTGTGTGAACTTATTTTCATGTGTGAGGGGTTTTGGTAGAGTTGGATAGACCTAATTTGGTCTTGGGTAATTTGTTTTGATGCATTTAATGAACTTGGCATGGTTTTAGTTTCTCAGCATGGCCTAGGAGGAGTTTGGCCTTGCTTAGGAATTTGGTGCCTATTACAGGTCGTATAAGTAATTTTCCACAAAGAGTTAGAGGCTAAAAATTTCAGGGATTTAAGAGGGCCTATATTTCTTCCTACGGTTCGAAGCACGAGTTCTAATTCATCCGGAGCTAGGAGATATCATGATTTTACTAAGACATCTATTTTGGAAATTTAATTGTTGTTGTTGGCCGACTTGTGGCATTTAATTTCGGTATTTGTATTTAATTTATTTTCAGGGCCGACCTGTGGCTTAGATTGGTATAAATAGGGGTGGTGGGGAAGTCTTTAGGCAATTCATTATTCATTTCATCCATCTTGGAGAAGAGGAAGAGGTAGAGGAGCGAGTTTTGAGAGGAGCTAGTAGCTGCAGCTTGGGAAACAAAGGAGATTGCTTGGTGGGCTTACGAGCACCGGGTTAGATCTTCCTTGGGAATTCTTATCAGTGTGTGGATCTGGGCTAGCTAGGGTTTGGTTTGGATCTTGTGAGATCTTGTAGAGTTTCTATTGTAATTGCATTGTATTTGGCCGTAACCCGGAAGGCCTTACAGCCGGGCATGTTGGATGAAAATATGATGATTCTATTGTGAGTATTGGCATTGTGTGGATCTAAATCTTTGTATTGTTATTATATTCTATTGTGTGGTTATTTTCTGGGGGCTAGGACATCTCCATCGGGGATTCTCCTACCTTGCACTGCATCAAGTGGTATCAGAGCAAAGGTTGGATCTAGTTGGTGATTTGCTACAGAGGGTTTGCGAAGATCTTGGAAGATGCCTCCAAGAAGATTGGACCCTAGGGTAATTGATGATCTTACTGATACTGTGGAAGAACGAATCTCAAAGAAGATTAAGGCTCAAATAGAGGAGGTTAAAGCCAGTCTTAGATCTGAGATGGAGTTGATGAAGAGTGATATGATTGCTGAGATTATAAGTGCCTTGGGTGGTATACCTAGGCATGTGGGTACTGAAGATGGTTATGAGGAAGCTGCTGAAGAATTTGAGACTACTAGATCTAATGGTAGAGCTGAGCAAGATGAGAGACCTAGAGGAAATAGGATTGTTCAGTTTGATAGATCTGGACCTCAGTTGAAGCTAAAGCATAAGATGGAGGTTTCTAATTTCTCAGGTACTTTGAATCCTGAAGACCTGATTGATTGGATTGGTGAATTGGAAGACTATTTTGAACTCGAGGATATTGAAGATCCACTTAGAGTGAGGATAGCATAGACCAAGCTAAAGGGACATGCTGCTCTTTGGTGGAAAGAGTTACAGCGAGATAGAGAAGAGGAGGGTGAAATGAAGATCACTAGATGGAGATTGATGGTGACTAAACTGAAGGCTAAGTTCATTCCTGCTGATTATGAACTTGAGTTGTTTAAGAGGTTGCAGAATTTAAAACAGAAGGATATGACTGTGAAAGATTATACAGAGGAGTTTTACAAGTTGACTATTCATTCTGGACATAGAGAGTTGTCTAAGGAGAAGGTGGCTAGATACATTAATGGTTTGAGATTCAATATTCAGGATGAGGTCGGTATGCTGAATATTTCTTCAGTTGAGGATGCCTATCAGTATGCTTTGAGGGCCGAGGAAAAGTTGAAGAGGAAGAATCAAGGTGGTTCCCGAGGGAAGGAGAAGCAGGATTATTCGGCAAAACCAAATGCAGAAGCTGAACCAAAACTTGTTGATCAAAAGCGAAGGATAGGTCAAGGTGAATTTAAGGGTACTTGTTTCAAATGTCATGAAGAAGGGCATAGAGCTTATCAATGTCCGTGGAAGGATGGTGACAGAAGAGCTGCTGTTGTGGATGAGGTTGAAGATGAAGAACCTGAGCAAGGAGAGAGTTTGCTAGCTCGGCGAGTACTGATGGGTCAAAGGACATGGGAATCTTGTCAAAGGACTAATTTGTTTAGGACTCATTGCAAGTCTAGTGGCAAAGTCTGTAATGTGATTGTGGATGGTGGTAGTACTGATAACCTTGTTGCTAAGGAGATGGTTCAGAAACTTGGTTTGAAAAGAACAAGACATCCTTATCCTTATAGGATTGGTTGGTTGCAAGGTGAGCATGCTTTGGAAGTAAGGGAGTAGTGCCTTGTTGGTATCCAGATTGGGAAGTATAAGGATCAAGTGTTGTGTGATATTGTGGACATGAACAGTTGTCATTTGTTGCTTGGTAGACCTTGGCAGTATGATTGTAGGGCTATGCATGATTGTGTCAAGAATGTGTTTACAATTGTGAAAGATGGCAAGAAGTATTCCCTAATTCCCTTGCAAAATGAAGAGGTTGGTAGAAGGAACCTGAGCATTGGTAGCCGAGTTGAGTTGGCAGATTCTGAAAGGGTTAGAGATCAGCGTGGACAGCAAACCTGTGAGACATCGAGGATGGATATGAAGACGCAGCAGCGGAACAAGGGAAAGAATGTGCAAGTTGAAGACTTGGAGGACATGTATGTGAAGAACCATTCAGGGATTTATGTGTTGAATCCCAAACGATGTTCTTCCAGCTATTGAGAACATCTTTTCGCACCTGGGGAGTCTGATGCAGGAGCATCCCAGGGTAGTTGGCTATCTTGCATGTTTGGGAGGTTTGATGGAGTTGTGTGAACTTATTTTCATGTGTGAGGGGTTTTGGTAGAGTTGGATAGACCTAATTTGGTCTTGGGTAATTTGTTTTGATGCATTTAATGAACTTGGCATGGTTTTGGTTTCTCAGCATGGCCTAGGAGGAGTTTGGCCTTGCTTAGGAATTTGGTGCCTATTACAAGTCGTATAAGTAATTTTCCACAAAGAGTTAGAGGCTGAAAATTTGAGGGATTGAAGAGGGCCTATATTTCTTCCTACGGTTTGAAGCACGAGTTCTAATTCATCCGGAGCTAGGAGATATCATGATTTTACTAAGACATCTATTTTGGAAATTTAATTGTTGTTGTTGGCCGACTTGTGGCATTTAATTTCGGTATTTGTATTTAATTTATTTTCAGGGCCGACCTATGGCTTAGATTGGTATAAATAGGGGTGGTGGGGAAGTCTTTAGGCAATTCATTATTCATTTCATCCATCTTGGAGAAGAGGAAGAGGTAGAGGAGCGAGTTTTGAGAGGAGCTAGTAGCTGCAGCTTGGGAAACAAAGGAGATTGCTTGGTGGGCTTGCGAGCACCGGGTTAGATCTTCCTTGGGAATTCTTATCAGTGTGTGGATCTGGGCTAGCTAGGGTTTGGTTTGGATCTTGTGAGATCTTGTAGAGTTTCTATTGTAATTGCATTGTATTTGGCCGTAACCCGGAAGGCCTTACAGCCGGGCATGTTGGATGAAAATATGATGATTCTATTGTGAGTATTGGCATTGTGTGGATCTAAATCTTTGTATTGTTATTATATTCTATTGTGTGGTTATTTGCTGGGGGCTAGGACATCTCCATCGGGGATTCTCCTACCTTGCACTGTATCACCTTGCAATGACCAGATTTCTTCATCTTCAACTTACCATATGTTCCAACAAGAAATCTTCCTTTCTTCAACTGAGCCATTACCTCATCCCCAACATAAAAAATCTTATATCTTCTTGACCTACCTTCATTATTCTTCTATTTCTGATTACTCTTCTCCAACTTATAGTTCAATTCCTCATGCAATGACTTCATAAACTCAACAAATTATTCCCCTTCAACACTCCTCTTCTCTTCACCAACAATATCTCTAAGGTATGATATACCTCTTGGTTGTATGCCATTAACATTCTCAAAAGTTGACTTTCCAATACTCCTATTCACTGAATTATTGTATGCAAACTCTAATTGTGCCAACATTAAATCTCAATTACTTGGTTTGTCTCTAACTAAGAATCTCAATAGGTCACCCAAACTCCTATTTACATTCTTTCTTTGTCCAATAATTTGTGGATGAAATGTAGAACTATACTTCAACTCGGTGTTCAACTTCTTCCATGTAGTCTTCCAAAAATAACCACCAAACTTATTGTGTCAGTTAGAGATGATACTCCTTGGTAATATATGCAATTTTAAAATATCCTTAAAGAAAAGATCTCATATATGCACTGCATTTGATGTTTTTCTACATGGTATGAAATGTGCTATCTTGGAAAATATATCCATAACAACAAATATGGAATCATTACCTCTCGTTGTCCTTGGTAAGCCAAGAACAAAATCCACGCTGATATCTCTCCAAGGTTTCTCGGGAATAGAAATCAGTGTATACAATCCAATATTCTGACTTACTCCTTTTGCAACTTGACAAACTCCACAACTATTCAAAAATTTCTTAACATCCTTATACAACTAAGGCCAAAAATACATTTCCTTAAGCAAATTCAAGGTCTTATCAATGCCCAAATTTCCAACTAAACCACTGCTATGTTTTTTCTTTATCAAATTAGTTCTCATTGATCCTCTCGGTATACATAACTGAATTCCTTTTAACAACATACCTTGTTGAATGAAATAGGCTTCAAACTTACTCAATTGATTTAATATAGGTGCTCTGCACATTCTCCATTGCTTAGAAAAATTAGGGTCATTTTCATACAAATTCTTCATGTCATCAAAACCAAGAACCTAAATTCTCATCTTAGTCATCAAAGATATTCTTCTACTCAATGCATCAACAATTTAGTTAAATAATCCACTCTTATGCTTTATCACAAATGTGAAATTCTGTAAATATTCAACCCATTTTATATGTCTCTGATTCAACTTATTCTGACTACCCAAATATTGTAAAGCTTTATGATTAGTATACAATACAAATTCCCTTAGCAATAAATAATGTCTTGATTTCTTTAAGGCTTGAACAATAGCATAGAACTCTTGATCATACACATAATATTTCCTTTTAGCGTCATTCAACTTCTCACTAAAGAAAGAAACATGTTTACCTTCTTGACTCAACACAACTCCTATTGCATTTTCACTTGCATCACATTCAACTTGGAATACCTTATTGAAATCGGGTAAAGTTAATATACGCAATTAAACAACCTTATGTTTCAAAGTCTCAAAAATATAGTCCGGTCCATGAGTCCACTTGAATTCTCTTTTATCTCCTCTCATTGTCACGGTCATAGCATTGCAAATTGAACTAAATTTTTTTATGAACTTTCGGTAAAAACTTGCTAAACCATGGAATGATCTCAGCTCACCAATGTTCTAAGGTGTATACTAATCAAGAATAGCTTCAAGCTTCTCAAGATCCATCTTTAAACCATCGATAGATCAAGCTATGTGGAGTTTAGGACTTACTCTATATTGTGTCCTGAGATCGTGTTCAAGAGCACATATGAAAATTCAATTATTCATGATAGTGGTGTGTAATTTAGTGGAAGTAGTATTCAAGCAGAGTTACTGAGAAGTGGTTTGTGGTAACATGATGATATCTCTTAATCAGGATAGAATCTAGGCATGTGAAGTTGTACAATTGATGAAGACTCTTTGGTGGTGACCTGGATGAGACAGCGTGGTCAGAGGTCACATGTGTGAAGATTTATTCTATTAAGAAGCTGACAGTCTTGTGTAATTGTGAAAATATTATGTAACATGTAAAGGTTTATATTTTGTAATTACTTAAGGGATATGTGTAGGATCATGGTATACCAAACTAGGCCCTTAAGTGGCAATCACAATTCAAACAATCAAGTTTAGGAAAGTTGACATAAAAATTTGAACAAGTTATAAATATTAATAAAAAATATGAAGAAGAGAATCTGTAGAAGATTGAATTTAGTTTCTAAGATACTAAGATTTTTTTGAAAAACAATTATTCTATATGTTGAAATTTTCAAATTTCAATGTAGTAGTACGAAAATTTTAGGAAAAAAATTAGAAGTAGGTGTATGTCTAACCACCTTAAACACAATCAAATGATAATATGTTTTTACAAGATTCTAGATATAAGTAGTAGACTGATGTTTGGATGTGACAGATATTTTCTTGTATTTTTTTTCTAAGTAAATAATTAATTATGATTTTTCTTCTACAACTTTTCCAACATACAAAAACTCTCATGTTTGACCACATTAACTTAGTCTAAACTTTATCAAATTGAATTTTTATTTTATTTTTCTTGTAGTAGGAAAAGCATAAAATGTGACACATATTTTATATTTAAAAAATGTTATACAATTTGAAAGTTATAGCTATTTTTTAATAAGTATATCAATCATGACTAGAAAGATAACAAGTAGGTGTATGTCTGACCACATTAAACAAATCATAATTATTTTTGTAAGATTATAGATAATAGTAGTAGACTCATGTTTGGCTGTGATGTATATTTTTTTGTATTTTTGTCCATCTAAATAATTAATTATTATTTTTTTGCTAGAAATTTTCCTGAATATAAAAACTCTTGTGTCTGACCACCTTAACTTAGTCTAACCACCCTAACATGCCTATATCTCAAGATTCTGAGGACAATAATTAGGAGGGTAGCGAGGATTCTAGTGAGCGTAAGGCTAGAGAGTCCACCATCAAGCTCATTTTCAAAGACTTCAATGATAGAGAAGAGGTGACTATTGGTGTTTTGCAGACTGCCAAAGCGAAGGCCCTGTATTCTTTCAGATTCAGTAAGTGGCACTTTCATGAAATTAAAAGGCTCCATTTAAAATGTAGAAAGCTTGAAGCTAACAATGACATCCTCCAAGAGAAGGTGGATTCTCTTCTAAAAGAGAGGGCTTCTGATTCCCCTACTGACCTAATGGAAAGAGTGGATAAAATTGACAATACTCTTATCAACATTCTCTATCACAATAAGGATAGTATGAAGGCATCTAGTACTAACCTTAAATCTCTAGTTAATTTACTGGATAATGCTTTTGAGGATGATACTGAGTGTAAGAATGCTCATCTGCTGGATAGTGGTGGGCCCAGTTCTCAGACCCGTGGAAAGAAGAATTCTCCTAAGATCAAGAACAATTTGGATGAACTGAAAAGTGTTATTGGCAGGATGGATAACATCCAGGCCAAGATGGAGAAAATGCTAGATGATAAAGATGGGATTCTAGATGTGGATGCTTAACTTGGTGCTCCTACTGGTGTTTTTGTTGTCTCTGCTATCATTTTGGCTGGTCTTTTGTTGTTTTGCTAGCTTTGTTGCCCCTACTTTGGGCAGTTCACTGTTATTGGTCTTTTTTGTTAGCTATGCTTTATATTTCTAATCTATTGAAACTTAAACTGTAAAGGGTTTCGGGTCCCTTCAAAACCTACTTTTTGAGTAATTAGAACTTAGTCTAAACTTCATCAAATTGAAAGAATTGTTTATTATTATTGTATTGGGTAAATCATAGAATCTGGTGTATATTTCAGATTCCAAAAATGTTATATTGTTTGAAAGTTATAATAGTTTTTCAAAGAGTCTATCAATCAGGACTTCTTTTTCACATCACCACTTTTTGGTATACCATGATCTTGCACATACCCTAAGCCTTGTATGTTGACTCATTTCTAATTACTTGAGTGTGGTATAAAGGAAGGATTGATTTCTTAATTGTAATATGTGTGATATGTGAAAAAGAAAGAATTGTAAGAGGATATGCGAATCACAGAGATCTAGTATTGAGATCTGGTGAAGCAGTTGGTGTAGTTTGGCACAATCAGAGGAGAAAAAATAAGTTGTTGAGATCAGTAATTATTTGGTATTATTCTATTGAGTAATACAAAGATCATTTGGATAGTGTGTTCAGTGATCTTTCCCTTGAAGTTGTTTGGACAGTGGGTCCTTCTGTCTTCCATATCTCTTAATTGGGTTAGAATCTTTAACAGAGATTCAAACTTTCCTAACAGGGACTCATATGTATTGAATGTATTTCATAAGACTCCTAATAGATTCCATCCTCTCACAAGGAATTTTCATATTAGTACATCTTTTGTGGGCATCAGTCCCACCAGGGTTTACTCTTTGATCAAGAGGTTCCCTAGTTAACATATCTTGTGTTATTGTGTCATTTTGTATGTTTATCTTTATATAGTTGTTTCTTACATTGATTACATAGTTTAAATCTATTAATGGTGATAAAATTTATATTTATTTGATAACTGATTCACCCTCCCCTCTTAGTTGTCTTGGTGGACTTTACTTTCTAACACATATGCACTATCATGATGCTCACATATAGCTCATGGGCCTTAGACTTGCCAAAAATTAATAGTGGTAGTCATGCCTTTAGTGGGGGGCACGTGCTTTCAAGGGTATACATGAAAGTAAAATTGAGCATCTCATAGGTTTGATAAATGTTTAAACCAGTAGAATGCAATGTAATGGCGAGCTCAAACTAGAAACAAGTGATGCCCTAGCCCACGGGTCATAGTCAAATACATGATGCCTCAACAGAAGTTATACTATGGAATCAAGATGATGCCATTAGCAATAATAACAATTCAATAGCAAAGAAATAAAACTAGTGGTTAATCTATGTGATTAAAACAATCAAATATCACAAAGAAATGTTATCACACAGTGCCTTCAATATGCAGAGAATGAGAAGCAAAACAATGAATCAAAGAAATGAAATCCCAAGTGCCTACCTTGATCAATTCCATGAAGATAAAAAGGCTAAGAACTTCTAAATCAAGCTCTTGATCACCAAAGTAGAAGGCGAGTTCATAGACTACAACTTTCCCCAATTCGCTAGCAGTGAAGGGTCAATGTTTTGGCATCTTCCATATTCTTCTTTGGATTGGTTTATCAAGGTGTAAATGTTTGATTAATAAGTTTTCCCCTTTTTCAATATTGGGTTGAGAACTTATTCTTATTAATTAAACATTTTTAAAACCCACAAACTCTATGCTAAAACATTTATGTAAAAGTGGATTTATTTTTTAAAAGATGTAGATATTTTTGAATATGTTTTCCCCTTTTTATTAATTTAAATTAGGTTGAGAACTATTCTTAAAATATAATTAAAATCCACATATATTTAAAAGCATGGATTAGAGGGGAAAGTATTTAAATGTAAAATCATTGCTTGTATTATTGTAAGGTATTAACAAATGACATTTTTATAAATCTTTGTCAAATATCATTTATAGAGCATGATTTAGGGGGTAGGGTAGACTTTAATGGCTTATCTTTTTAAGATTTTTACCTTCCCACCTACCCCTACAAATCTAGGAATCTGGCATCTAGATTTGAGAGGCATCTTTCACAGGCTCTAATTGTAGAATTTTTCAATTTCTGGTGAGGTTGAGGGACATGAATGCAGATTCTATTTTTTTATTTATGTACCTCTCACTTAGGTGGTTGAGGTTAGTTCTTCATTATCTCTCACTTGGAGGTGAATGTTTGTATCTTTGGAGAAGCAAGCTGTATTTTGGCTCCTTTCAATTCACTACATAGTAATTATCCTTCTTATTCCTATAGTTTCTTGAGTTGTTTGGCGGGTCTTATATCAATGTATTGTGATTAAGGTTAGTCCTTTACTTGATATTTTGTTCATTTAGATGCTCATAAGCACTTTTTATTTCCTAAAGTACTAATTTGTGTGTATTTGAAAGTATTTGGGGTTGTGGGATTCATTTTACCTTCTCATTTACAACTAGCACCTTATTATTTATAAGGGAAAAAATCAAAATTAGGGAGAATTTGTGATGCTCAAGTTATGTTTGAATCCCATTGTGATTTTGTTTGCAGTTTGTGGTTCTATCCAAATTTGGTGAATCACCTAGGTTTAGTTTCAATTATTTCAATTTCATGCACTATCTCCCCCTTTTCCTCCTAAAGTTAGTTAAGTTTTCAAGGTGATTCAAGGAGAAGCCGACCCCTAATCCAGAGGTCTACTTTCTGATAGGTTATCCATGACCTGAAAGTAGTCCCATTTTTCATAGGATTTATAGGTTTCACACTTAGCCTTCATGGGTACAATCCCTAGTGACAACAACAACATCCATGTGTGTCTCTTTAGAATCTTCCTGATATATAGCCACAATTCCAACAACATTAGCAATATCTGGTCCGGAGTGAGTTAGATATTGTAATCAACCAAGAATTGATCTATGCTTGGTCTAAAAAATACTCTTGGTCTCATCATTATTTTTCATTTTATGTCTAGTCACCATGGGTGTACCAATAGGTTTATATTCTTCCATTCCAAAAATTTTCAACATTTCTTTAAGATGCTTAGTTTGAGAAATGAAAATACCATTCTTCCTCTGATTTATTTGCAGTCCAAGAAATAATTTCATCTCACCTATCATGGACATCTCAAATTCATTCTCCATTTCTTTAGATAACTCTTTACACATCTCATCATTGCCTCTAAAAATAATATCATCAACAAAAACTTCTATTATCAAAATTCCATATTGACTAGTTTTTAAGTACAGATTGTTGGCAGCATTACCTTTTCTGAATCCAAGGCAAGGTAAGTACTTGTCTAACCTTTCATACCAAGCCCTTGGTGCTTTCTTTAGTCCATACAATGCCTTCTTCAACCTGCATAACATGTCTTCATCTTTTGTTAGAGGAAATCCATCAGGTTATGTTATATATACTTCCTCTTCAAGGTCCCCATTTAGAAATGTAGATTTTACATCCATCTGACATGCCTTGAAGTCTTTATATGCAACATAGGCCAAAAATAGTCTCACAAGTTCTATCCTAGCAACATGAGAAAATGTCTCTTCAAAATCTATACCTTCTTGTTGTGAATAGCATTTGCATACCAATCTTGCTTTGTTTCTTACAATAATTCCTTCTTCATTCATTTTTTTTCTGAAAACCCACTTAGTTCCTATTACATTTTTGTCTTTAGGTCTAGGAACCAATTCCCAAGTGTTATTTTTCTTTATCTGATCTAATTCTTCCTGCATAGCTTTGATCCAAGATTCATCTCTACAAGCTTCATCAGTAGTCTTTGGTTCAACTTGACAAATCAAACAAATATCTTCCCTTGTCTTTGATGTAGTCATTATTCCTTGACTTGCATTACCAATAATTTTATTTTCAAGATGATCTTTCTTAACAAATCTCAGAGTCTTAGGAATCTTAGTAACCTCATTTGTTTCATCATCACAAATATCATTTTCATAGCCAATTTCAACATGTTCTTCTTCTTCTATAGTAGTGGCCTACTTGATCTCTATATTATGATTACAATCATACATTTTCTCTTGTATCTAAAACATTTCATCTATCTTTACATTGTTACTTTCAATCATCTTTCTCAATCTCAGGTTAAAAAATTTGTAAGCCTTGATTTTAGTAGAATAACCAAGAAAAATTCTTTCATCCCTTCTAGCATCAAATTTTCTTATTTCATCATCTCTTTTGATATAGCATTTTCTTCCAAATATTCTTAAATATTTTACAGTAGGAGTATGACTAAACCGTAGTTCATAAGGAGTCTTATTTGTACCTTCTCTTATTTGAATTATGTTCAATGTGTATACTACTATCCCAACATCTTCCCTCCAATGTACATGAGATACATTAGCTTCTAGCAACATTGTCCTAGCAACATCCAATATTGTTCTATATCTTTTCTTTGCTATCCCATTTTGTTCTGGAGTCCTAGGAGTAGATATCTATATGTGTATTCCATGTTCTTCGCAATATGAATTGAATACATCTGAAGTAAATTCTCCACCTCTTTTTGATCTCAAACATTTTATCTTTAAGCCTAATTCATTTTCTACTTTTTCTTTGTATAACTTGAATTGTCAAATGGTTTTGATTTCTCTTTCAAGTAAGTGATCCACAGAATTCTAGAAAAGTCATCAACAAAAATTATAAAGCACCTTTCACCATAGTGTGATCTTGTCCTTGTAGGTCCACACAGGTCTGTATGTATCAGATCCAACTTCCCTTTTATTTTGTATGATTTACTTTTATAATTGCTTCTAGTCTGCTTCCCCATAACACATTCTCTACACTTAGTGTTAGATGGTTTAAAATTTTTAGGTAGGTCTCTTACTGCAATAGTCAAGCTTTCCTTCAAAATATTATCAAAACTGACATGACAAAAACTTTTTTTCCATAACCAACTATCATCTATCTTTGCAAAACAACAAGAAGCTTCGGATGTGTTTAACTCAAATACATTACCTCTAGTTTTAGACCAGTTGCAATCAAGTTTCCTATCTTACTTCTGATAAAACTTTTCCCATCAATGAACTTTAATTAATGCCCTTTGTTCATCAATTGTCCAACACTCAACAAGTTATGCTTAATTCCATCAACAAGCAGTACATTGTTAGTATTAGTCTTTCCATCCAAAGAAATAGATCCTACTCCTATGATAGGCTTAGGAACATTGTCTCTGAATCTTACAACACCACAATCATACTTACTTAGTTTAACAAACTTGTTTTAATCTCCAGTAATATGATGTGAGAAACCTCTATCTATAACCCATTTAGATTTCTTATCAACATGTGATACTAAATCTTTTTCTTCAAGTAATGGTTTTTCATGTTTGATAGCAATAAATCCAATCTCCTGATCATAAAAATCATCATCAGAAATACATTCACTAGCATAATAACATTCCTTTTCTTTTGAATACTTAGGTATGAGAAACTTAGGTTTGTGTTTAGGAACTCTTGTAGGACATCTAGATCCAAAGTGACCTATCTTATTGCATGAAGAATATTTCAAAGATAACTTTCCTTCAAATTTACCCTTACCTCTCTTTTCTCTTCTAGCGATCAGGGCAAAAATTTTAATATATCTTTCTTTCTTCTTCTTGTATATTTTCCCATTCATCAACATATTCACAAATTTCATCTTTTATATTATCACTATTGGTGCTCCCAATTCTAGATAATGTCTTTTTGTGCGTAGATTCCTTAAATGCTATTTAAACTTTAGGTAAAGAATCTCCCATTTCTATAGCTTCAAAGGTAGTTAACTTTGCAATCAACATTTCTCTCCTAAAGTTTGCAATAAAAGGTATAATCTCTTCTATAGCCCAAACTTTGGTCTTGTAAATAGGTGTCAGTGATCTAAGGATCTTTGCAATGACTTATTCCTCTTCATTAGTGCCTTCAAAATTTATGATTCCAATCAAAAACTTTGTAACTCTCTATGCATAAGCCCTAATGTTTTCATCATCTTTCATTAGCAACTTCTCCATCCTTGTTTTACAGTTCTGTAACTTTTATTTCTTAGTAAAC
Source organism: Chamaecyparis obtusa (assembly GCA_027943335.1). NCBI lineage: Eukaryota > Viridiplantae > Streptophyta > Pinopsida > Cupressales > Cupressaceae > Chamaecyparis > Chamaecyparis obtusa. The sequence continues at coordinate 60,649 of BSBK01008576.1, forward strand.
ATGTCTCCTTCATAAAATGCTTCTAATCTTACCCAAATTTAGTGTACAAAATACAAATCTTTCACCTTAGTAAATTCTCCTTCAGAGAGTGTGCCGATCAGTGATTCCCTTGCAACCATGTTATATGAAAATATTTTATGTTCTTCATTAGTAGCATTGTCTAATTCATCCTCAGTCATCATGGTTACCTTATTCTTTGTGATCATCTAGTAGTCGATACCCAAACATAGAAAATGGGTTCTCATCTTGTTCTTCCAGCTGTCAAAGTTTTTAGGATAAAATTTTGGACTATCCTTCTTATAGAATGACATATCCAAGATCACCTCAAGATGTTAAAATTTCTCTCTAAGGACTAGTACCTCTAATACCAATTGTTAGAAATAACTATCCACCAACACAACTGAGAGAGGGGGGTGAATCAGTTGTCAGATAGATTATCAAACTTTGAACTTTAAATAGAAGTAATACTAAATCAAATGATAGCATAGTAAGAACACAATAACACAATATTTTTTTGTCAAGGAAACCCTATTAAAGGTAAAACACCGGTGGGAATTAGCACCCACAAATGCTGTACTAAGAGTATTGTATCCCTATTAAAAGATCTAGTCTTGTTAGGATCTTATTAAAACATTACAATACATAGTCTCTATTAAAGGAAAGACCTTGTAAGGACTCAAAGAAAAGAGTAGGCTTGATGCCCAAAGAATGTTATGTCCACCTTCATAACTCATTATTCGCAACACAAGGGTATGTAAGGAAATATAGAATCCTTGAACTTTCTGATAGCGACTGTCTTTTCTTGATCAATTTCAATGGAGTATAGACTATCCTCTACTCTACATTCAGAAAATACAAGCTCGTAGCTTCTACATTCCATTTTTACATCTCATACTCATACTACATGTCTTTTAAAAATAAAAGATCTTATATATATACCTTATTACAATTAAATGATCAGTTCAGAAAATTAGGCTTTCCTAATATACAAATAATTACATAAACCCTTTCTGAGATACACATGGTATCTAGAACAAGTATACAACAATTACATTTCAAAAATTAAGGTACAACATCTATAATTTATGCTCGCCATTCATAATACACACTTCATTATTTAATTCGGCCCCAAATATGTCTCCTCCAGAACATACGCCATAGCTAATGTCATCATGATTTCTATGACTTGCTAAGATCAATCAACATTCCTCAGTATGCTATTTGTCATCCCTTAAACTCACATATACTCAATTCACATCACTTGTAAGATATACTCAAAACATAGAGACTTACCCTATCAACTTCCACTGTCGCAGTCCAATAACCAGTCTTCACTAAATCTTCTGTAACTTAGCTAATATGAATTATTACAACATGTGATCTTGGATATAAGATCTCAACACTTCCCTATACACAAATCTATGTTCTCTCATTCTGAATCAACTATAAAGTATCTATACACTATAATAACCAGTCTTCTTTCTTCATAGAAACATATGTTGACATCAGTGAAAAAACATGACTTGAAAATAATATGATTCTAACACCACTCAACAAGATAATGTAGTGATTAAACATATTAAATGCATTATCAATATCCAATATATTTCTCCCTCTCCTCCTTGAGGTGAGACTCTACACAAATGGGTTTTCCTAAAAATCCCTTCATCCCCAAGGCTACTCTTCCCTCCCAAGGGTGAGTGGGCCTTGAGACTCCAAAACTTAAAAATTTCAACACATCACAAAGAAGAAATTTGCATCACAACAAGAGAGTAAAAACCATAGTTACATGTAAACAAAATGAAGAACTCAACTAGTCATACATCCACATTTTATCAAACATCAAGTAAGAAACAAGAGAGAAAATTAGTGCCACCAACCTAAATCCAAGCTTATGGAAAGTGTTGAAGATGAGATTCCTTTTTTTCCAATCCTATCCTCCTTTCCCTATCTCCTCCAAATCTAGTCTAGTCTGTAAGATATAGAGTGGGTGTTCAAACTCTCCACAATGTAGAGTCCCCACTAAAAATACCTCCACACATCTCACCACAACCCCTAGGGATAAGATCTCCTCTCTCATTGGATGGTCTTCCCTAATCCCATTACAAGACTTCCAAAAATGGATTCTTAAAAAGGTTGGCCAAAAAGTAGGAAAAGACTTTGCATCTTAATGGATGGTGTTCTAACCAAGACTTTGCTTCCAAAAGTTGATTTTCGGCCATTTTGAAAATCCAACTTTTGGAAGGGGCTTTTAGTCAACTATGGGTTGTCCTATGGTTAGAATTGGTGCTTACCCATATATATACCAAGTGGGCTTACTAAAATAGATGCAAACACATCCCTAGGATCCTTTCTAACCCCCTAAGAGTCCATTTTAGGATTACCTTCGAAAATCAAAGACATGACCATACCTCAAGCTCCCTAACCAAGGGATTCACATGAGGATCCTAAAGGGGTACTTTCCTAGGTTGGCAGACAACCAATCCTCATGTGAAACATGTCATGGACACATGTACACATTACAAGTGTCAAGTGACACAACACAATTTACACATCACAAGCCACATGACATTTCCACTTCAGCTCTCACATAAAGAAATTTACAATTAAAATTTAACAAATTTAATTGAGACATAAAAGCTCATTCCGTTTACAAATAAAATACAATACAATGAGGTTTTATCTCTAGATAGATGCAACATTTTCTCACACTAAATTTACATTGGTCTATGTTTGGTTCCCATATATAATACCATGGTCTTAATTCATGCACACTAAATCCAACATCAGAAGTCCATGAAATATAAATCCACAACATACATGAATAAATTCCATTCAACTTAACATATCATTTCCAACATCACATAATCAATTTGAAATTCACATTGCATGATAATTTAACTTTTCCCATTCATGAAAACATATATAAACAAATCATGTAATTAAGAAATTAACTTTCAATACTTAATAGAAAACTCATAGCATCATAATTGCATCAAATAACCATTTCTTAAATAATCATATAAATAAATATCATCATGTCATCCTAGCATTCATAAAACCATATTAAACATAAATGGAGATCCATAATAAAGTCACCAGATAATCATCATAATAATCATAAAATAATGTGCATCTAGCATCTAAGGTGATAGAATCCATGACATAAGGTGTCTAAAATCTATAGTGCATCAAAATATATTATTAAATAAGTTTTCCTCAAATGTAGAAATAGAAAAGATATGACAGGTTCAGGGTGAGGCCTCACATCCTCCTCCCCTAGGAATAAACTTCCTTCTAGATTTCATCAAAAAGACGTGATACTATTCTCTCATCTGTGCAGTGTCCTCTCGTGTTGTTGTAACCTCATCATAGAAATTCCACTGGACCCTATCCTAGTCTAGCTCTTGGCCTCAAAGAGCTAGCATTCAATGTCCCAAAATTCAAATGTGCTCCAAAGCCAGCTGTCCATCCAACTCCACCTACAAGGCATACCAATATATAATATGAGACTCATAAAATATGTACTTCCTCAACACTAATACATGAAAGACATTGTGGATGTGTGATAGGCTAGATGGAAAAGCTAGATGATAGGTGACATGATCTATCAGCTCAAGAATCTCAAAAGGACCAACAAATCTAGGTGCAAGATTAGATCCCTTTCCATAATGGATTGGAATCTTATTAGGTCTCGCTCTTAGAAAAAATCTATCCCCAACCAAATAACTTTGATCCTCTCTTTTCATGTTAGCATACTTCTTCTATCTATCCTACACTTCCTTCAAGCATTGTCTTATCAAGGTCACCTTCTTCTCCAACTCTCGAACTAACTCAAGACCTAAAGTAACCCTATCCTCAATGTGGTCCCAACTCAAAGGTGTCCTACATGATCTATCATATAATGCATGATAGGAGGGAATACCTAGATAAGTGTGATGCCCATTATTGTAGGCAAACTCTACCAAATGAATGTACTCCTCCCACCTAGTATGATGATCCATGACATACATGCAAAGCATATCTAAGCCAACACCTAATTTACCCTCTTTGTTTGACCATCTTTCTCAACATGATAAGGGGTGCTAAAATTGAGCTTAGTACCCTAAGCTATCTATAATCCCCTCTAGAAGGATAATGTGAAGACATAATATTGATATGAAATGATCTTATGAGGTATGTCATGAACTCTGAAAATATCACAGAAGAAAACCTATGCCACTGTTGGGGTTGTAAAAGTGGTCTGTATAGGTAAAAAGTGGGCTACCTTGGTCAACTTGTCAATTATCACCATGATGGCATCATGACATCGAGATGACATAGGAATACCAATGATGAAATCCATAGAAATAACATCACAGTTCCACTCTGGTATCTCATGTGGCTAAAGAAAACCACCTGGATGGTGATGTTCTACCTTAACTCTCTGACAATCAAGACATTGTGCCACTATCTTAGCTATATCCTATCTCACCCATGGCTAATGGTATAACTATCTCAAATCTGCATGCATCTTCTTGACTCTGAGATGCACTGCATATAGTTCTCTATGAGCATCTAACATGATAAAAACTCACAAATCTCTGGAGGATGGTACATAAATGTGTCCTCAATGGCATAAAATTCCATCACAATCTAAAGAATATCCTAAAAAATTCCCCTCAAGGGTACTCTAAGACCAAATAACCTAACTAACCTCAACATACCAAGCATCCTCATGCAAATGGTGCAATATACAATCTCTCAATTATGTACCTATAGTGATAAAGTAAGCTTGATGACATCTCCTACTCAAAGCATTGGAAACTACATTCTCCTTGCCCTTGATGTAGTGAAAATCAAAATTGTATTCACAAAGGAATTCCATCCATCTTCATTAACATGCATTTAGGTTTAGCTGAGTGAAAATATATTGCAAGCTCTGATGATCTGAATGGAGCTCAAACCGATGACCCAAATGAAAATGTTTTCATCTCACTAAAGCATGAACTACTGCAACTAACTCAAGGTCATGAGTCGGGTAATTAAGCTCATGAGTCTTAAGATTCCTAGACTCATATGTAATGGCTCATCCATTTTGCATAAGAACTACTCCCAAACCATCCAAGGAAGCATCTGTACATACAATAAAATCCATTGAAGGATTAGACACTGTAAGAATAGGTGCATTGGTAAGTGGCTTATTGAGTTTCTAAAAGGCTCTCTCACACTTCTTGGTCCACTCAAACTTTTTTCCCTTTTGTTCAAGAGAAGTAATGGGATGAGCCACCCTAGAAAATTCCTTTACAAAATTCCTATAATAGATTTCCAATCCCATAAAACTCCTAACCTCAGTCACAGAGGTAGGTGTAGGACAATCCAAGATGGCTCTAATCTTAGATGTATCAACTAATATTCCATTTCCTAAGATAACATGTCCAAGGTAATGAATCTCAGACCTATAAAATGCACATTTATATAAGCTTCCATACAACTGATTGTTTCTAAGATACTTCAATACTTTCCTCAAGTGCTCTTCATGCTCTTGTTCATCCTGAGAATATATCAAAATATCATCCATTAAAATAATAAAACAATTGTCAAGGAAGGTGTAGAATACACCATTCATAAGGCTCATGAAAATAGCTAGAGAATTTGTGAGACCAAATGGTACAACTATGAACTCATAATGTCCATATTGGGTATGGAAAGAAGTTTTGGGGATATTGCTGTCCATAATTCAAAATTGCTGGTACCCTAACTTAAGATCAATCTTGGAAAAAAAATTGGCACCCTAAAGCTGATCAAATAAATGATCCATCCTGGGAAGTGGATATCGATTCTTGATGGTTAACTTATTCAATTGTCATTAATCCATACACAATCACAAGGATCTGTCCTTCTTAATAAAGATGATTGGTGCACCCCAAGGTGAAACACTAGGATGAATGTGTCCTTTCTCCAAATTCTATTCTAACTGGATCTTGATTTCATTAAGATCATTAGTAGTCATCCTATATGGTGCTCTCAAAACTGGAGTAGCTCTTGGCATGAGATCAATGTGGAAATCCATTGTTCTATGAGGAGGCATACCTGGAAGCTTAGTAGGAAACACATCTAAAAAGTCACAAAGTATAGGATAATAATAAATAGATGGTTCCCTTTCCTCCTCATCCTTTCTATCACCGGTGGTAATGGAAAATAGCTAACATCCTTTTAGCATGCTCTACTTAAGCTATATGGTAGAGATCATACAAAGAGATATACCTCTTTAAATCCCGCAAATCAAAATAATGATCATCTAGATACTCAATCCTCTTCTAGAAAAATCCTAACTTATCTCTATGGGCATATAGCCAATCCATGCCAAGTACCATGCCATAGAACCCAAGAGGTGTGATAAGAAGATCTAATGTCATGATCAAAACACCAATCTACACTTTAAAATCTCTCACCAAGGAGTTGACTGACACTCTAGCTCCTGATGCTAGCTTATTATAGGGGTAGAAACCTAGGCAACCATGAGAAAACAAATCCTAGATTGATCCTTAATCATGATAAATTCTATGAGAAGGTACTGAGAACCACAAAGACATCCAAAATGTCAACCCTTTCAGTCACCTGCAACATGCCTCGAGCACAAAACCACACAGTACAGACCCCTATAGATGATCAAATAACACCCTGGACCACACTACAATAGCAAATACCACTGAAAAAATCAAATCTGGCCATGAAAACATTCAATTCTAGTCCTTCCTATCACTGGAAACCCTTAGAGAATTCAAATTTGAAAATAAATGACTACCTCCAAGTGCCAACAGAAAATCGGTAGTCTAAATTTAAAATCAGGTTAACTTTAAGTCATGGCTATTAGATCATACCTTTTCATAGTCTTTTAAGTCTTAACTCAACTACCACCCTGGGTTTACCTTTTAGAGAATGCACGACCAGGAATTTCCTTATTTGCAGAAAGAAAACCTTAACCCATTTTTAACTCCGTGACCTGGTGACTAAAAGAAAACATTTAACCTTGGTCCCACATTTGGCAAACTAGGGATAGAAGGTTTTCGCCAGTTTGTGAAACACTTTTTACCTTTGCCAAGCTAGTTAGTGATTACGTGAATGCTTGTTCACTGAATCGCTAGTCAAAATAGAGCACCGCTATCCTTTTCCATGAATGAGCAAAACCTTTGCAATTTGTAGGGCTACTAAACCATTTTGTCAGAATCGCCAAGTCCCCACCTTGGCCTGCCTAGAAGATTGATGACCATCTTAAAATCTCATGCAGTTAGAAGATCCCATCAAATTACACACCATCTCTTGATCTTCTATCACTGTCAGAACAACTGAACCCTAAAAGCCCTAGCCCCACTAACACAATATCTAGTCACATAATGTGGATCAATCATGGCTTTCCATATCAGCACAACTGGCATGTGGACTTGTCAAACTTCATCCTCTCTGAGAAAGATTGCATCGACAGATGGTGCATGATCTTAAGCCTCTGATAGATCCCATAAGATCATACACCTGTCGTCGATCAACTGATAGTGTTAAGACCCTCTGACGCATCTGAAAATCAAGTCCCACTGACGACTACTACTATGTTATTACATGGACCAATAAGATGTTGCCAACTATGCCGACGTGTTGTTTTGGACCCACTGAGAACATTATACCACCTGGGAGATCAAATGGCTGGTGCAAGATCTAAAAGGCTCAAAAGATTCTATGTGCATTCATGCCAACCATCGATTATGAATCATTTGATTGAGATACTAGGCCCGCTGTGCTTTATAGGATACCTCGATGAATGATAGACTACCACATGAGCCAACCTGGCAGTGGACCTGATTGCATTGAAAGGGTTATGTCATGGAAATGAATCAATGGCCATCTTAAGTTCACAAGCCTCTGACACATCTCATGAGAAGATACATCCACCATCGGATGGAGATGGTGTCAGAGCCAGGCCCAGGAAAATATAAAGCACTCAAGACTTTAGGAAATAATTAAAACACTGGACCTAGGGAAATATTAAATCAAAAGGGGTTGACATCAAACCTTAGTCGCATGATCACAAAGCATAAAAAAGGTTCACGCAATCATGCGACTAAGAGGTCACCAATTTTAACACATGTGTTAAAGGACTTTTAAGTGACTTGAATAAAGTAACATGAAATTAGAATGAGGCTAGGGCTTAATAAATGGTTTTTCATGCAACGGCTACATTTTTTAAATTTGAACTAAGGGTTTATGCCAGGGACACAAAAATGACTGCAAGGACCAGAAGAAAAGGGCTAGAGCCATGAAATTTTTTTAGAGTGCTAACAATGGCTCTATTTGGGGATGTATGCCTCCTGTAGGCATAGCAAGGATCTAGAATCACTAGTTTAAAGTAGACCATCTCACTAGAAAAGACCAAAAATGGAGAGCAACAAGACCAAAAACCCTACAAACCAGGGCAAAACAGGGTAGGGGCAAGCAACTTATTTATAGAATTTACAAGATGTACAAACCTAACTACTGTTCATGGAAAATAGACACTTCAATTGAAGTATTTCTTCAAAAATTGTCCATGAATAGGCAATTCCTGAATATCACCATTGAACTCCTTGATTATATATGAATCTTGGCCCCATTTCTGATGAATTAGATATGGCCCTAGCCAGATGGTATCAAACTTACCATGTTTTCATTTATCCTACAATCTGGCATTCTAAATTAACACCAAATCACCAGGTTCAAACCTTCTATCAATAGTCTTCCTATCATACAAATTCTTAACCTACAACTGCAATCTGGCATTTCTTGCAACTGACTCTCTTCTAGTCTCATCCAACCTAATGAGGTCCTCAATTCTCAACTGCATCTCATTATCTATGTCATCATCATATAACTAAACAAATTTATACATTTCCAACAAATTATTTTGAGGCATTCTTGCATGTATTCCATACACTAGGTCAAATGGTGCACAACCAATTGCCCTCTTCATAGTTACCCTATCAACACATAGAGCTAATGACAGCTTAGAATTCCAAGCCCTCTTATTCTTTTCAAGAATCCTCTTGGGGACTTTAATCAAACTCTTATTAGTAGATTTTGCCTGACCATTTCCTTGTGGATGATAAGGTGAGGAATTAGAAATCTAAATTCCTAAACCTTTGTAGAATTCCTTATATTCAGTAGACCTGAAGCACATGGCATTATCACTTACTATTCTCTTAGAGCACCCAAACCTTGTAACAATATTATTCAATAGAAAATCAATTACCACCTTACTAGTTTCATTTCTTGAAGGTATACCTACTACCCACTTTGTAAAGTAATCAGTGGCAACCAAGATCCATGAGTGTCCTCCACTAGATTTGTTTGGTATCTCCCCTATGAAATCAATTCCCCATTGTTGAAAAGGAGCCTATACTTCTGCTGGTTTTAATGGCACATTACCTAAAAATTTAAGCTTACTAGAGAACCTTTGACAAGCATCACACCTCCTTACTGACTGCTCTGCATCCTTGAAGATTGTGGGCCACCAAAAACCTACTCTCAAGATTTTATGAGTAGTTGTCTTACACATATAATGTCCACCAAAAACTACCTCATGTATTTCTTTCAACAACTTATTAGCCTGATCCTCATCAACACATTTCAAAAGTATGCAATCTTAATTCTTTCTATACAATTTACATTTCACAATTACATACTTGATGGCCTGTAATTTCAATGTCCTTTTCTGATTATCATTCATGTTTGCTGGACATTTCATATTTCTCAAGTAATAGATAATATCCTGATACCAAACACAACAATCCATATCACATGTATAATCAATTTCAGAATGATTTACCTGATTAGCATCAAGATTGGATCGAGCCATCAGTTTTGCCAATCCTTTTCCTCTAACCAATTTAGTAATCTAGACATCAAGATTGAATTCTTGGATCCTATTGATCCATTTGCATCTTCTCCTATATACCTCTCACTATGAGAAAATATCCTTCACAGCTGCACTTGGCACAAAAGAAATCACAACTGCCCCCATCAAGTAACACCTAAAAGCCTTGATTGCCTTCACAAGTGCATATGCTTGTTTCTCATTTATGTCATATTTCAATTCAGCAGCCTACAAAGATTTACTAAAAAATGCAATAGGCTACTCAAAACCATCCTTATTCTTTTGTAACAAAATTGTAGCAATAGTGTGAAAAGATGCAAAGGAAAAGATGTGCATGGGGACATTATAATCAGGTGCCTTAAGCACTGGTGCATCTTTGATAGCCTACTTGATATTTTTGAAAGCCTCATTAGGCTCACCCTCCCAATTGATTGCAGATCCCTTCTTCAACATCATAGAAATAGGTCTAATAACCTCTGTAAAATTTGTTACAAACATCCTTAATAAATTGACCTAACCAAAGAAGGACTGAATCCCTTTAACATTCTTTGGTCTCTAAATTTTATCAATAGCTTCTACCCTCTCAGGGTCAATTCTCACTCCTTTCTTTCCAACCAAGTGGCCAAGCAACTTACCCTCAATGACACCAAAATCACATTTTCTTGGTTTTAATGAAATGCCATATTCCAAAGCCCTCATAAATATTTTCTCTAAATGAGTACAATGGTCTTCTTCCTTCTTGGAATAGGCAGTTAAATCATCTTGATATACAACAAGGAAATCATTCATAAAATCTAAAAAGGCAACAACCATTGCCCTCTAAAAATTAGCACCAGCATTTGTGAGACCAAAAGGCATTCTCACATAAACATATGTCCCCCAAGGTGTAGTGAAAGCTATTTTGAATTGTTCTGATTCTTTAACAATCACTTGATTGTAACCAGAGAAACCATCCATCATAGACATCAATTCTGATCCGGTTACTCTCTGCAACATAGCTTCCATATTGGGCAGACAATAGTTATTCTTTAATGAGCTGATGTTCAAATTCCTGAAGTCCACACAAAGCCTGATGTCACCATTCTTCTTTCTCACAGGAACAAGATTTGACACCCAAGAAGAGTGCCTTATAGGCTTGATAATTCTAGCATCTCTCAGCTTCATTAACTCTTCTTGCATCTTGGGTGCCAAAGTAGCATTAATAGGCCTTTGTTTTTGCCAGAAAGGTTTAGCATCTTCTTTGAATGGAATAACATGCTGAAACAAATCTTGTCTATAAACCTTTAGGTCATCATATGACCATGCAAAAACAAGCCTGAATTTTCTTAACAATTCAATCAAAGATTTCTTTACCTTTTGAGATATATCTCTACCAATGTATACTTTCTTAGGTGCCTCATGTGTTCCAAGATTTATCTCCTCTAGATCAGCATGACCTTCTCTTTTGATATTCTTTTGAACTCTATCCTAGTTATCAAAGATAGTCTCCAAAACAACAAGCCCCTTGGGCACCTTGTTAGTTCTAAGCTAAATGACCTCATTGCCAAAGACAAGCTCCCTTCCTTCCACTAACTCAACCAAGGCTGAACAATCAGATTCCTAACCATGATATTGATCTTCACAACTCATGAGCTTCAAGATATCATTATCATCATCAAAAACTTACCAATTTTCAATATTGTCTGGTATACTAGGCCTAGCCTAAATTTCAACTTTAGAGATACTAGCAAAAGTAATATTAGTGGGATTGATTGCTGATGAAGGGTGCTCCCCTTAATACCACAAACACATAACAGAAATAGAGAAACAACAACAATATGCAAGAACAAAAAATTGGCTTCTTATTATCTCCACAAATGTGGAATTACAAACTTTTAGAATTACAATATGCAAAGCCACATGGGCATTCCCTTACAATATTCTGTAGGACAAAGCCTCGAGCTATTACCCAGATCTACTACCCAGAACTATTATGAACTGCCTAAGACAATAATACAGCCTTCCTTATATAGGCAATTATCCACCGCCTGGGAAGGTTCCAGAATTTTAGCCAATAAGGCCGACCAAACTTAGAATTATTTTATTTTACATTTTATTACATCATAGTCGGCTCAAGATAACCTTTGAAACTCGAACAGAAATTTTGGAGAAAATTATTTTCCGCCATTTTCGGGTGGCCCAACTTCCGAAGACCATAAGTCATCACCAGTTGACCCGATCGGCTATTATAACCCCATTTCGGAAATGCCACAAAGCGCTCTACAGGCTTGATTGGCGCAAGCGCCCGTCACCCAAATTTTTGACCTCATTCAGGGCCTCTAAAGCCTTCAAAACTGAGTTCAAAGTTTCTGTACCCTGCTGCCAAAACCGAAAATCTTCAATATCTTCCAATATACACTTGATCTGGCAATGAAACTTTACTGGCAGACTTATATGACCAAAATGAACCTCCAAGAAAGAAATCAGATCATTCTGAGCACATACAAAAATTACCAAAAATAGTAACTTTCCATAAATAGTAGCTCTGCACAAAATAGCCCTTATTGAATACAAAAATAGAAATATTTTTGGGTGATGCAAGATTGCTCTTACACCCAGGATGCTCCTGCATCAATTGCAATATTGGCTAACAAGTCAGCCATCTTATTGTTACTCCTATCCTTCCACTCAATATTGAAGGCATCAAAACATTCAATCAAATCCCAAACTGCATTCCTATATTGTTTCAACCTATTGTTCTTGGAAGCATATACTGACCTGACTTGGGACACCACCAACTTAGAATCACCAACAACACTTATGCATTTAATAACATGCTTTTGTGCCAACCTCAGTCCTAACAAAAAAGCCTCATATTCTACTATATGTTGGTACAAAAAAATTTCAATGTGAAAGAAAATTTGTAGGTGTTTCCATTAGGAGAAATAAGCAAGATACATGCTCCTGCCCATCCTTGCAATTTGCACCATCAAAGTACATTACCCACAAATCACCCTTCACAGAAATAACACTTACCTCAACAAAGATAGGTGAAAAAAAATGTTCCTTCTCAAGTACAGGGATCTCTTCCCTAAAAGAATTAATATCAGTATCCACAAAACATGTAGTTTCAATGTCAATATTTCTCTCAATCATGTGGCATACTCTTGGTTCTCGCTCAATCTTGACAAATTGATCATCAATCTTGAAAGTGGCATAGGATAGATCATGCTGTAAACTTCCACCCATGGTAGCACTACACCTTGTAGATAGTAGCATCCCATAATGAGGAGGGATGTCCACCACTAAAACACTCATTTTTAACTCTTTCTCTAGATATGTTTCCAGCCTATATGGCATTGCATTGATAGTCCCAATAACTGGCACCTCCCTCTGATCCATTGCACAACATCTACCTTGAACTGTATCAACTTTAAGGCCCAATTTCTCCATGATTTTAAAAGGCATAACAATATTAGACACCCCACTATCAATCATACAAGTTCTTAGTTTCATTCCATTTGCAAGAACACTTAAAAAGAATGGATCAATGTTTTCAAGGCTAGCATTGACAAAACTATCCAAATATATAGGAGGAATTTGAGATACAATTCCCTGAGCAATAACACCTTTCAAAGCTTTATCCTAAGATCCATTGCATGAAACATCATTGTTATGAACATTATCGACCCATGAAATAGCTCTATCTTTGTGTTCAGGGATCCTCAACAATTCTGACAATGGAACCTTAACTGTAATTTGGGACAATACAGATAACATATCAACAGGAGTAGAGGAAGGAATCTCAATTTGCATTGCTTTAGTATCCTTTTTCTTGTCTGATACATTAGGTGTATTGGCCACTCTCATTTTTTCAACCTTAGCCATTGTGTTAACTAGCTTATCAATCTCATTAGAAATTTTTTCAACTCCAACTCCCTTAGGCTCACAATTCTTACCTTTTATGTTCTTGAATTTCACCATGTGATGACCTTTTGATTTGTTTTCATTAGGCTCTTCCGAGTTGGCACTCTTTATAAACATTCCTACAGCTTTCTTATTTGTATTCCTTGCCACCATGCCTCTAGTTTGCATTTGGGTGATCATTTCTGCAGTAATCCTATCCATCTCTTCTCTAGAAGGTCTTCTTAAATTTACTAGCTTAGAAGAAGAGTTCATGTCACATGTCTTCTTATCTATGTCTTCACTATCAGAAAAAACCTCTTGATGAAAAAGGGCCTAATTGTGTCTCTTCACATTTACATCTACTTCTTCATCCAAATCAGAATCATCTTCATATCCTAGATATGAAGTATCCATGTTGCATCCAACATCATCTTGATCTTCTTCTTGATCTATCTCCTCATTGCCACAATCTTGATTTTCAGCCATACAATGTGCAACCACACAATGCTCTACAGAATGAGGGGACTGGCATACAACACACCAAGGTATGTCCTCCATGACATTTATTGAAGCTTTTTGTAGAGATTCAGGGACACCTCTATCATTTTTACCTCTTGTAGTAGGGACAATAGGCTTGCCATCCTTCCATTGGGTGTTGTAGGGGTAGTTCTGAAATCTATTCTGCTTATTGAAATTGTTGTTGAACTGAGGCCTTTCATTGGTAGGAGCACTGATGTTCCTATTTGTAGGTACCTTCAAATCCTTCAATGCATTGAGCACCTTATCCAATTTATCTTCTTCTTGCCTCCTAGTTCCAACACTCTTATCATTTTCCTTTTTGTATTTCTTGTCCCCAAACAACTTAGGGTCATCTCTCTTCCCACCCAACTTTCCTGATATCTTCATATTATTCTCAATATTGATAGCAATCCTAAAAGCATCTTTGAGAGTTCTTGGTTCTTTGTCCCTCAACAAGTATCCCATCTTTCCATCAAATGCATTGAAGTATGTAGTTAGAAAAACATTGTCATCTAACTGCATGACTTGGAACAACTTATGCATACCCTTCTAAAATCTCATGTTGAACTCAGCTGTAGACTCATTCTGATTTTTCCTTATGATATTGAATTCATTCAACATGAAGCTATCATTAGGCCTATCACCATACTACTCTTTAAAAGATCTCTCAAAAGAATCCCAAGTATCAATACATTTATCAAGAATTCTCTTAAACCAATCTCTAGCATCCTCCATTAGAGATTGAGCAAACAATTTCATGACTACATCCTCATGCTCTACCTCATAATCATTAAGCATATCAACAAATAACCTAAGATGCTCCTCACAACTAATAGCATTATTACTAGAAAACTCAGGTACCTTATCTCTTATATCATTTGGAAAAGCATTCGGGTAACCAGGAATTCCATCAAAACTAATTTGCCTATAGCCTTCTAGTTGCATAGGCCTTCTTTGAAAACTTGAACTAGTGTTAACCATAGGATTAACATTTGCATTTACATTTCCATCTACTTGTGCATTTGACTACTGCCTAGGATCAGCACCTATCCTAGTAGATGAAGAAGGAATTGGACTAGTAGCATTACTAAGTGGAATAGTAGTAGGCATAGATGGCATACCTAGTTTAGTAGTAGATGGACCAAGAGCATTCATTGATGAAGCCTTCAAGAACTAGATCTTTCTTCTCTTTTTTGCAATGGAAGCTTCAATTTCAGCCCTCTCTAATTCTCTTGCAAGGTCCTCATCTTCTTTTCTTCTTCTTTCTATCTCTGTGTCCTTATTTGAATTGGGTGGTGGGACCCCTGGTATTTTCAATGATCTACTTGTTTGATGTTCCACCATATTTTTCTTTCCTTTCCCACCAGCAACAACAACAGGCCTAGTGATCTCATGCCCATCTTTATTTTTAGGGAGGGAAGCATAACTTTGAACTTGTTTGATCACATGGCCCTCCTTATCAAATTCTCGATCTTGCAGTAAGCACTCCTGCTCACTCCTCAAAGCCTCAAGATCACCAAAGACATCATGTTGAAAAGTCTTAGGAGTAGAAGCAAGCATCTTGTTTCTCTCCTTCATTTCATTAATCTTTCTAAGGAGAGACTATCTTTCTATTAGAGCATTTACCTTTTCAGCTTCTCTCTCCTCTTGTAACCTCTTATGTATGGCATCCTGCTCTACCAACTGCAACCTTAGTGCATTTAAATCATTCAGGTCTACCATAATGTCATCAGAAGCTGATGACACATCCATATCAGTAAGATTTTGATATGGGAAGTGGACTTGCCATGGTCTCATGGGCTCTCTTTTAAAATTATCTTCATCAAGATCTAAATCAATATCCAAACCCATCTATGTGGCTTGTTCATCTTGACCTACAGGCAATGGACCCTTGTCTTGAAATATAGCCTCTGGGGTATCATAAAATCTATCTTTAGAGCGACCACCATCTAATCAAGAAACTCTATCTTGTGAACCTTCCCCACTTGAGGAAACATGTGGTGCTCTACCTCTAGTATTTCTTTGTTCCCTTAAGGGAGCACTAGTAGACTCACCATTCCTTCTAATCTAACTCTTCTTCTCCTATCTAGGCAATTATTCCAGAGTGACCTCCAGATTCTTTTTGACAAAGGACCTAGTATTCCTCCTCTTATCCATGATTTGCAGTATAACACTGGTTCTAACCTCTTGAGTCACCACCCACCTAGATGGGAAATCTTTAATTGAATACAATAGGAAAATAAGAGTGCACTTGACAAACTTTATCTATAGACTCTCCCTAGCAGAGTCACCATTTTGTTGGGAGTTCCCTTTGATCTTCAACTTGTAGATTTATACTTTGATGGATAATTTTAATAATACTTTGACTCTATCACCACTCCAAAGTCTACAAGGAAGGGTGCCAATTAACAAGGATCAAAAGAGATCCTCCTACACTTTGAGCTCTAATGCTCAGGTGGGTGTACCCTTGATTCACTTCTTGAAAGGAATCCTGAAATGTTATACCAATATACTCTTTACTAACTAATTTAAGGATATGATCATTTAAATATTTGTGTGATTGATGATGATGGACCTCATCTAGAGAAGGGATCAGTGCCTTAACTAGGGCATAGAGTCACCTAATAGAATACATCAATTGAAGACCCTAACTCAAACACACTTGAATTTAGGATAAGTACTTTGCCTATTATCCCTCTCACTCACATACCAGAACATCAAATTCTTATCAAGCCATGAAATTATTAAAATTACCTGAAAGACTTTAATCCTAACTTTGTTAGGAACTCAAAGATAATCTCAAAATACTCTTTGTTTACCATATACTAACCCACTTTGTGAAGTTAACATATATGAGCTCAAGAACAAAACAAAAAGACATACACCACTATGAGATTGGAATTCAACCATATTCTCATTAAGACTTGCAGAATCAATACATTATCAGACAACAAAATGCAAAGAAGTAGACCCAAAATCTAGGCTCTTTTTACTCAGTATAATACCATCAACAACAATGAAGGACCAAAAAGGTTTTGGAACTTGCACTAAGCCAAAATTTATGCTATAAATACCCCCTAGTCATCATGGAAACCCAAAATAGGTTGCAACAAGCTACAGATGACTAGGGTTAGGGTTTCACCCACTAAACCCATTAGAAATAGTCACAAATTTATTATAGAGGGAGAAACCCAGGCAACCAGGAGAAAACAAATCTTGGATTGATCCTTAATCATGATAAATTCTCTGAGAAGGTACTGAGAACCATAAGGACATCCAAAATGTCAACCCTTTCAGTCACCTGCAACATGCCTCAAGCACAAAACCACATGGTACAGACCCCTACAGATGATCAAATAACACCTTGGACCACACTGCAATAGAAAATGCCACCAAAAAAATCAAATCTAGCCATGAAAACATTCAATTCTGGTCCTTCCTGTCACTGGAAACCCTCAGAGAATTCAAATTTGAAAATAAACGGCTACCTCCAAGCACCAGCAGCAAATCGACAGTCTAAATTTAAAATTAGGTTAACTTTAAGTCATGGCTATTAGATCATCCCTTTTCATGTTCTTTTAAGTCTTAACTCAACTGCCACCCTAGGTTTACCTTTTAGTGAATGCCTGACAAGGAATTTCCTTATTCGCAGAAAGAAAAACTTAACCCATTTTTAACTCCATGACCTGGTGACTAAAAGAAAACATTTAACCTTGGTCCCACATCTGGTGAACTAGTGATAGAAGGTTTCCACCAGTTTGTGAAACACTTTTTACCTTTGCCAAGCTAGTTAGTGATTACGCAAATGCTTGTTCATTGAATCACCAGTCAAAATGGAGCACCGCTATCCTTTTCTATGAATGAGGGAAACCTATGCAATTTTTCAGGCCGCTAAACCATTTTGTCAGAATCACCAAGTCCCCACCCTTGCCTACCTAGAAGATCGATGACCATCTTAAAATATCATGCAATTAGAAGATCCCATCAGATTACATGCCATCCGTTGATCTTCTATCACTGGCAGAACAACTGATCCCTGAAAGACCTGGCCCCACTAACACAATATCTAGTTACATAACATGGACCAATCACAGCTTGCCATATTAGCACACCTGGCATGTGGACCCACCGCACTTCATCCTCTTTGAGAAAGATTGCATCGACAGATGGTTCATGATCTTAAGCCTCTGACGGATCCCATAAGATCATACGCCCATCGTCGATTGAATGATAGTGTTAGGACCCTTAGACACATCTAAAAACTAGGTCCCACTGATGACTATAACTATGTTATTACATGGACCAATAACATCCTACCAACTATGCCTATGTGTTATTTTGGACCCACCAAGAACATTATACCACCTGGGAGATCGGACGGCTGGTGCAAGATTTGAAAGGCTCAAAAGATTCTATGCACATTCATTCCAACCATTTATTAGGAATCATCTGATTGAGATACTAGGCCACCGTGCTTCATAGGATACCTTGACAAATGATAGACCTCCATGTGAGCCTACCTGGTAGTGGACCCGACTACATTGAAAGGGTTATGTCATGGAAATGAATCAATGTCTGTCTTAAGTTTGCAAGCCTCTGACACATCTCATGAGAAGATACACCCACCGCCAAATGGAGATGGTGTCAGAGCCAGGCCCAAGAAAATATAAAGCACCGAGGACTTTAGGAAATAATTAAAGTGTTGGACCTAGGGAAATATTAAATGAAAAGGGGCCGACATCAAACCTTAGTCACATGATTGCAAAGCATAAAAAAGGTTCACGTGATCATGTGACTAAGAGGTCACCAATTTTAACACATGCGTTAAAGGACTTTTAAGTGACCTAAATAAAGTAACATGAAATTAGAATGAGGCTAGGGCTTAACAAAGGGTTTTTCATGCAATGGCTACATTTTTGAATTTTTGAACTAAGAGTTTATGTTAGGGACACAAAAATGATTGCAGGGACCAGAAGAAAAGGGCTAGAGCCATGAAATTTTTTTAGAGTGCTAACACAAATGACATCCTTCCTAGCTTCCACTAGCATACATTGCTCCACAACCAATGTAGATATAACAAAATTTATATCTCCAGAATCAAACAAAATGGTAATGCTACTACCTATCATCATACCTGTAACCTCTATAACTATGGCCTTATTCTTTTCCTAGTGGTTATCAACTGCTGCAAAAACCTTGTGAGACTTTCTAAAGTCCCCAACTATAGGCTCTAATGCTACCATACATTGACTTCCTACCATCTAACCCTAAGGATAGTCTTGAGCCAAGTTCCTCATGGCACCACATGCATAACAAGGACCATGTATGTGAGTCTAAACTCCCTGTGGCCTAGAGTACTTATGTCCACCAGTCCTACTAGACCTAGTGTAACCCCCCGAGAGGACTACTGTGTTTGAGGTAGAGGTTCATATGAATTATATGGACACTGATCCATCTTAGGTCCTTGTGTTTGCCACTATTTGGGCTTAGAGCCCTATTGTCCCTATGGTGTCTTCTACCTCTAATTCTAATGAGACTATTATTGTGGATTCTCATTATAAGATCCCAAAGACTGTATGTTGTTACCTTTCCAATTATTCTTCTGGTAACCATAAGACTAAGATGAAGAGTTATGGTTTTGAGACCTAGCACGAGCATCTCGTGACATACCCCAAATCTCCTCTACAATCAATGCCATCTCTACAACCTCTCGAAGGTTCCCCGGAGTGGTCATGCAAACCTGTCCTAATATCAAATCATTGAGTCGCTTGAAAAAATGGTTAACTCACAATTTCTCATCCTCCATATAGTCAACATAAGGTAGAAACTCAAGGAAATGACTCTCATACTACCCTATTATGAGTCCCCTCTACTGGAGATCAAGGAACTCATCAATGTGATGCTGCTTGTAATGCTCTGAAAAAATACTTGTCTTTGATTCTCTCTAGAAAGATCTCCCAAGTGATAGTGTCCATGGTAATATTGTTCTTAAATTATTCCTTCTTGCACTAGGTAGAAGTGCCTCCTCTCAGAAGGTGAATTGAAAATCATGTCTTAAGGTTGTTCTCATAAGGACGCAACCCAAAGCACATGTCTAAGCTCAATAACCAAGCCTCCTCCTTTATGCCATCAATAGACCCTGAATACAATGGTGGTTGTAATCATAGGAGATCTTTTATTTGGTCCCTTGCATCACAGGGTGCCCTATGAACTATCCCTAGTGGTGGTTTTGGCATGCAAACCGATTCTACCTCATGAGCTCCCTAACCCTCCTCGCGATTATGTGGGAAGCTCATAGTCCTCTCTTGGGCCTCTATCCTATGTCCTCCTAAAAATAGATGCTCTGAATGAGGGACCACAAGAGGAAACCTATCCTAGATAACTCCAATAAGGTTATGAAGAGCTTAAATAACCTTCTAATTAGGATTCAGTGGTGGTATGAGAGGAGGTTCATAAACTCCTCCTGATATCTCAACTCTTTTCTCATCTTGCATGTGAACCGAGGGGGCTCACCTACAGCCTCTATTACATCCATGAGCTTGATGTGTAATGGGAGGCATCCTACAATTTCAATGGAGATAAAATTTGATGTGAAACGTAATGGGTTTAAGGCATCTAGTGTTCATAACTTGGCTCTGATACAAAAATGTCATGCCCATAATTTAACAGGCAAAACACATCAACTTTTTTTTAAAGGTTATAATATTATTTAACAATTACAATTTAAAGATTGACTAAATGGATAGTTTGAAATCCAAAAGGGTGGATAATTAAATAATCTTTTGAGGGGAATCATGGTAAGGGGTTATCGACCCGCCAACATGCCTTGCAAGAAAAAATAAACAATCATATTTATAGGGTTTAATAGCTTGGGAAATACTCCTACTAAAACAAAACATTAATTATTCCATTAATTAAGATAGTATAATTATGATTTAATTAAGAATATGTCCCCCGCTTACACAAAAGATACTAAACCCAGTATAGTTAATTGATTATCATGATGAATAACCCATCAAATATCAAATGTTTATTAAGAAGTTGATTAAAATGTAATCTCATATTATTTAATGAAAATTTTAACTAGAAAAATCTCCAATAGACAACTTAAAATAATTTCATCAATAACCTCCTCAATTATCTCTTACTAATTTTAAGGTTAACTCAAAATTAATTATAGTTACTTCAATAAGTTTAATTTCATCAAAAATTAATATTCATTTAATAATCTTTAAGTTATCTTAAAATAACCATTGGATGAAATAACCATATCCGTTAAGCTAACAATACTTAAACATGACCGTTACTTAATATAAAATTTAATTTAATTAATCCTCTTCGATAAAAGAAATGGTTTTCATAATGTTTGTAGATTAAATAATAAATTTATGTTGATGATTAAAAATAATTTCATCGAACAAAATTCTAAGTGGAAAACACTCATTCATTTTACACCCAAAATAATTTAAAAACTAAAATTTAGATAAAAAATAAAAAGAACTCTACAAGATAAAATAGTAAAATAAAACTTCAAGAAAAAGGGGGAAAAAGATGGAAGTCAAATTTGGGTCGACTCCTTTTTTCCCTAACCCTAGAATTTATATATTAGGGTTAGGGTCAAAATGTCATCACCCAAAAATTTACTTTTTTTTTCTTCCCCATCAAACCCTACATGGGTATAGTTTTTTTTTGTGGGTTTTTTTGTTGCAGGTGAGCTTGGGAAGCCCTTCCATGGAGATTCAACTTCTTATATCAAACATATTTATACGCATATACACATGATGTGTATGTGTGTATATATATGTTATATATACACTTTTATTTCTCTCTCTTGTGAGCAATTAATGGCAGCTAGCAAGGTATATGTTTCTTTCTTATACCCTTCTGTTATGCTTTGATGTTTACACATTTTTTGTTTTTTTAAAAAAAACTTTTAAAAAAAAAAAAAAATTTGGTGAGGATTTGGGGGAGTCAAGGCTCAACCCCAAGCCCCTCCCCCTTGGGCCACGGTCGTGCTGCACTATGGCTTTCATAGTCATGGCCAAGCCATGGTTGTGGCCTCCTAACCACAACAAAAAAAACCTAGTTCCCTCCCATTTTTTCCTAATATATATATTTTTGTTGATTTATATATATATATATATATATATATATATATATATATATATATATATATATATATATATATATATATTATATAAATTTATTTTTTGACTAAATAAATAGTGTAAAATTTCAAAAAATAAATACTTTATATATATATATATATATATATATATATATATATATATATATATATATATATATATATATATATATATATATATATATATATATATATATATATATATATATATATTTCAAAGAAAATATATTTATATTAATATATATTGTGTATACGTATGTATATGATTTAAAGGATTGACATAAAATTCTCATACGTGAAGCAGATTTCTGTAAGTCTCTTTTTCTTAGAGTATCTAAATCAATAAAATTTAATCTAATAACTTTAAGAGAATTTTTTTTTTAATTTTTCATAACTAGAAAATACATGAGGAAAGGCATAAAATCTATTTCTCTTATCCTTCTTTTCTTTCTGAAATGAATTTAGCAACAAGAAGAAATGTATAACATTAAAAAAATTTAATATATTATTTGAAAAGGTATGCTCACATATTTAACTTCCTATTTATTTAAAAACAACAGCATGACCTTTCAATAATCCCTTTTTTTTAGAAAGAAACTGATTTCTAAAACACTTAATAAACACATTCAAATCTGTATCTTTTTTACAAGAAATAATATCATTTGACATTGCAAGATTCTTCAAGGATGCATTTACAAGTCACATGAGATTAAGAGAAAAGTCATATATTCAAAATTTTATTCTCTTTTCATTACTCTATATTTTTTTTATAAAACTAATGCAACTCAAATTCACATCTCTTAAAAAAATAAGTTCAACATACTAATGATAGACACATAACTATTTTTAAAATAAAAACAAGATCTTTCTATTAAAATGTATCTACAACATACCCTATTTTAAGGGGTCTTTCAAAGACTCTTCACAAAAGTCCATACAACCCATACATAGGAATCACATATTCTTTATTTATTTTTAAACAAATACATGCTCTCTCTTCATTCTTCATAGAAACATAGGGCTTCAAACCTACAAATAATACTTGAAAAGGACCATGGGATGCTCACCTCCCAACTAGGGCCTCTAAGGGACCACCCCCGAGCTAGGAGAACCAAGACATAGATGGGTTTCACACACAAGGATCACAACAACACAAAGAAGAAACCAACATTAATAAAACCCCTACCCAAGGATTTCACAAAGGATCACACAAGACCCATAATAGGGGTGAAGGTGGACCAAGTACTCAAATGGGGAGATAGCCAAATCCAAAGAAAAACAACAAGCCTTCACAAGGCATGAAATAGAAACTTCTCAACAAGAAAAAAACCATCATAACCAACTACATCCCTTATGACCCCCAAAGCATTCAAGCCAAAAAAAGCACCCTTATGGCCCCTAAAGAAATGTCTTCATGGAGCCCATACCCCATGATTTCTGCCTCTCCTCCTTGAGGAGAGACTCTACAAAAATGGGCTTTCCTAAAAATCCCTTCAATCCTAAGGCTACTCTCCCCTCCCAAGGGTGAGTGGGCCTTAAGACTCCAAAACATAAAAAATACAACACATTACAAAGAATAAATTTGCATCACAATAAGAGAGTAAAAACATGATTTACATGGAAACAAAATGAAGAACTCATCTACTCATAGATCCACATTTTCTCAAACATATTGTAATCAACAAAAGAGAAAATTAGTGTCACCAAACTAAATCCAAGCTTATGGAAAGTGTTTTGTTAGTCCATTTTTCAGTCATAGCAAAAATTCTTTGAAAATGGCCTGTTCCCTACAAATGTTCTGTAATGCTATCTTGACATGACTACAATCACACTTTTATCTTGCGAAGAAAACCTATAATGTTTTATGGTGTGCACCCTTAGCCCTATGTTCTTCATGTTGTCACCTTGCTTTAGCTCAGATCGCATCTCCTAAATGGAAAACCCAGGGACTTATTAAAGTTTTAAGGTCTGCAGGAAACAATTTCAAAATCTGCCACAGTGTCCAAAACCCACAGTGTTTTTGAAAATCTATGACATTTTCAGTCTCTATGAAAACTCTCATTGTTTTCAAACTTATGCCTTCCAGTTTTGTGCGATTATCTTTGGTGTCAAAAACCTTGTGTGTTTTCGATCTTTTCTGTCAAAAACCCTATGTATTTTCGACCTCATAGTTTCCAAGGGCCATCTTTCAGACATGCGATCATGCGACAACCATAGGGATGTCGTCGTTGTAGAGTTGTAAGTGCCCATTCAAATTCAAATTCACAAGGGATTTTCCTGTGATAGGAGGTACTAGAATTTGATGTTTTCACAACTAGATTTGATTTGTTTGGTGGTGCCAGTTGATTGCGGTGTGGTCCAGGGTGTTCCATGATCATTTGTAGGGATTTGTACCATATGGTGATGGACAGATTTTGTTGCTTGAGCTTTTTTTGCAGGTCTGTTCAGTTTAATTTGCATGGTAAATTTATGATCTTCCTGTCCTTCTCAGAGATTCTTCTCAAGTGTGAAGATCATCCTTGGTCTAATAGGCTGGTGCTAGTTTTCCCTCCAACAGTTTTTTGAAATTTTACTATGGTTAGCCATTGTAACCCTAGCCCTAGTCACCCTAAGCTTATTGAAACTCTTTGAGATTCCCAAGGTG
Organism: Chamaecyparis obtusa; assembly: GCA_027943335.1. Classification (NCBI taxonomy): domain Eukaryota; kingdom Viridiplantae; phylum Streptophyta; class Pinopsida; order Cupressales; family Cupressaceae; genus Chamaecyparis; species Chamaecyparis obtusa. The sequence continues at coordinate 85,726 of BSBK01008576.1, forward strand.
GCTAGTGGTATAAAAATTTTATTTTTTGATTGTGTAAGGGTTTTGAATTTTGTCAGTTCCAGTGGTTCCAATTTCTGGTTCCATGAGCGGTTTCTTCATGTAGACATTTTCATCCTGGCTGTATCAATATTAGGGAAAAACCTCATGTATCTTTTGCATATTGCCTATGGTGTTTTCTAAATCAACTTGTAATACAGGGATTTGAATCGACATACTTAATACAGTTTCTCATTCTTGGATCTCTCCTTTACTTGTTCTTAATGAATTCTAATTTTTTTGGCTCATTGCATTTGGTTGCTTATGTATATGTTTCATCTCTCAGCCTTGATTTAGAATCAGGTTAAAAGTCTCTAAGTGAAGCATAGATTCATTTGGTTCAATCAGTAAGGATACTTGTAAGTAGTGTAAGAGATGTTTAACTATGTTTATGGCTTGGATTCTCGAATGAATCTAGTAGTTGTCCTTGTGTTCCATGTTCACTTCAGGTATGATACCCAATGGATAAGGCACTAATCTTGAGTTAGTATCCCTGTGCTGATGCAAAGTGTTGCATGGTTGTCTGCATCCTACAAGAAACCCAATTATATTTAATATCTCCAATCCTATAATCCCTCATAGTCTTGAGGTCACAAGGTCATTTTATACCCTATAGCAATTGAGATTCAATGAATGTTTGGCTAACATTTAGTAGTCTCTTGCTATCATATGGTTTGTTTAATCTAGTCCAAAGTCCTAAAATTCCATAAGTTACTAGATTAGGTGCACCCACCATGGTTTTGCAGAGCTAGAAGTGACGAGGGTAGTCTTGTCCCTATAGTTGGTCCAGTTGTCTTGCAGAGCTTTCACACTTGGAGCTAACCACTCCTAACATTAGTCTCAAGGCATATTGGCAGCCCTAGATGGCATAAGTGTTTTCAAAGACCAACAAGATGGTGACTTTGCTGTGGAGCCATTGGAAAGAGTTAGATGAACAAACAAGTATTTGCTAAATTTTCTCACCTAGTTGTGAGTGGTGGCTCTGATTTTTCTCTGTTTGATTAGTGCAGTTTCTGATAAGCAGTGAGCCTTGTGAAGTTTTGTGTATTGATTTGAAGAAGGTACAAAATTAGTGCAATATTTTCCTCTTCAAGGAGGTGGAAACTCTACATATCAAAGAACCTGATGGAGCTACATGGTGAGCTCTAGATCTGCCATGTCTTCCCAGTCAACCAAGTTTTTTGCTGCAAAACTTCCAGGTATTTATGATTACAATGTTTCCCTATCAAGTATTCAGTGCTAGTATAAAGGGAAGACTAAAATAAGATGAGTGGCTCTCATCTTGTTTCAAATCAAATGAATAATCAAGGGAAAAGTCAGTCTAGGTGGCTAGGTTTTGTCAAGTTGGATAGACCTTTAAGTTATGTTCTTCCAAAGTCCCCTCATTCTTTCCCTAGTGAGCTTTTGGGTCTAATTCCTATTTTTGATTGCCAGTATGATTCAGCAATGAAGCATGTCCTAACATTCTATAGATTTATTATAGAATATCAATTTTTTTATGAGGATGTTAGTATGATGTTTTTTGGGAGATCCCTAAAAGGGGTTTTATCTAATTGGTATCTAAATCTGCCCCTAAAATGCATCTCTTCTTTGACTGAATTCAAGTGGTTGTTCTTAGAGGAGTTTGCTAATGATGATGAATGAAAAAGGTTGCAAAGAGACAGTCAGCAAAAGGGGAATGAATGTTATATTCCAAAGAAACCCATGTCTAATGTTGAGGGTACTTCCAATGAATCTTTTTCAGAGGAGTATTCAGATTGTGGCAGTGAGCAGGAATCAGAGTCAAGGTGTGCAGAATTCTCCATTCATTCAAAAATGTCTGAATGTGATTTCAGTGGTTATTCAGGTGAGGATAATGAGGGCAGTGATGCTAATGTGTCCTCATGTGAATCAAATGAGGCATGGGAGGAAGAGAGTAATGATGGAAGTGAACACTCCTTCAGTAAGGAGTATGAAGATAAGGAAGTGATAATTGAATGTGATGTCACTGAGTTTGAACATGAAGATTTAAGTGATGGGTTATTAAATAATCCTAAAATGGGTAGTGAGTTTAAAGTGTTCACTAACACTTTATATGATGAAGACTATGATGATTATTAGCCTATTTTTTGTCATGATGTTCAGCATGGTGCATTGCATGGAGTTATCAATCCTTTGTTTGAAGAACATGTGGAGGTCCTAGATTTAGTTGAATCAGGATGCCCATTTTTCATCTATGGGTATTAGTCTTATTATTCATTTGAGGTCCAGTCGGTTACACCTGTGGAAATGCAAAGTTGAGGTATGAATGAGGCCTTTTTGCAGGTAGAATATGGGGCTTTTGTGTTTCAAGTTGATAGCATGCATGAATCAGTAGCTGAAGATTAGTTTTAGTATAGAGGTGTTGATCATTGGCATGCTAAATCTTTTCTTCATAGTGAGCAAGGAGAAGAGAGTGCAAATTTTTTTTACATGCACTATGAAGACAGTTACTTTGTTCTTCCTGATTTAGTGATTGAACATGTTGACAAGCCTATGGAGACAAATGAAAAAAAAATGTCTGGTGTGCCTCATGAAGGAAGAAATGAAAATCAAATTTTTGACAGAGGCAGGAATTAACTCATGTTTGTTGCTACAGGTTTTTGTTAAAAATGTACACTTTGTATAGTTTTCCATTTTCCTATTGTGTTTCTTTCTTTCCCATTCCCTGTCTTTTTTGAGGTCTTTGTGCTTTTTCCAGTGGGTGGTCTACTTCTTCCTAGAGATCTAATGTCCTCATTATATCTGAAGGAGATACATGTCCCCAACTAGAGCCACTGTTAGTCCATTTTCCAGTCATAGAAAAAATTCTTTGAAAATGGCCTATTCCCTACAAATGTTTTGTAATGCTATCTTGCCATGCCTGCAATCACACTTTTATCTTGCAAAGAAAATCCATAATGTTTCATGTTGTGCACCCTTAGCCATGTGTTCTTCATGTTGTCACCTTGCTCGAGTTTAGATCGCATCTCCTGAATGGAAAAATCCAAGGAGTTATTAAAGTTTTAAGGTCTATAGGAAACAATTTCAAAATCTGCCATAGTGTCAAAAACCCACAGTGTTTTAGAAAATCCATGATGTTTTCAGTCTATGTGAAAACCCTCATTGTTTTTAACCTTGTGCCTTCCATCTTTTGTGCTCTTATCTTTGGCATCAAAAACCTTGTGTGTTTTCAATCTTTTTCGTCGAAAACCCTATGTGTTTTCAACCTCACAGTTTCCTGTTTGCTGGTGTTCCCTAACTGTGCAAGTACAATGGATGGTGGGCTTGGGTCTTCAAGGGCTTTAAATTGATTGGTTGTCACATGATCATATGTCAAAAATTTTTGACATGCAACCATGTGACCGGTTGCTTCTTTCCCATGGGGTCAGTTGGTGGAAAGGGAGTGGTCCTGCTGGCAGTCATGTGGCAGCCTTGGGTTGGCTGTCAAATGATTGCATAGCCCAAATTTTGGCTATGTGATCATGTGACTAGTTGACACATGTTTGTAGTGGTGAGGTGGTAGTTCATCAGTGGGAACTAGTTCTTCATGCTTCCTGTACGGTTAAAGTTTGAACAGGATTGGTGGTTGTCACATTTTCGCATGGTGAAGATCCATGATGTTTATCCTCCACACTTTTGTGACAATCATCTGATCCTTCAAAATTTAAAGCTTCTTTAGTGGTGGTCCCATTGGTGGTTATGTGGTAGTCTTGTGGCCTTCTCGCATGATCAGAAGGGCCATCTTTTAGACATGTGATCATGCGATAACTGTAGGGATGTCACCATTGTGGAGTTGTAAGTGACCATTCGAATTCAAATTTGCAAGGGATTTTCCTATGACAGGAGGTACCAAAATTTGATGCTTTCATGGCCAAATTTGATTTGTTTGGTTGCGCCAATTGATTGTGGTGTGGTCTAGGGTATTCCATGATTGTTTGCAAGGATTTGTACTATATGGTGATGGACAGATTTTATTGCTCGAGGCTTTTTGCAGGTCTGTTCAGTTTGATTTGCATGCTAAATTTATGATCTTCTTGTCCTTCTCAGAGATTCTTCTCAAGTGAAAAGATCATCCTTGGTCTAACAGGCTAGTGCTAGTTTTCCCTCTAGCGGTTTTTTGAACTATTACTATGGTTAGCCATTGTAACCCTGGCCCTAGTCACCCTAAGCTTATTGCAATCTCTTTGAGATTTCCAAGGTGGCTAGTGGTATAAATTTTTTATTTTTTGATTGTGTAAGGGTTTTGAATTTTGTCAGTTCCAGTGGTTCTAATTTTTGGTTCCATGAGCGATTTCTTCATGTAAACATTTTCATCCTGGTTGTATCAACATTAGGGAAAAACCTCATGTATCTTTTTCATATTGTCTATGGTGTTTTCTAAATCAACTTATAATACAGGGATTTGAATCCACATACTTAATACTATTTCTCATTCTTGGATCTCTCCTTTAGTTGTTCTTAATGAATTTTGAGTTTTTTAGCTCATTGCATTTGGTTGCTTGTGTATATGTTTAATCCCTTAGCCTCAATTTAGAATTAGGTTAAAAGTCTTTGAGTGAAGCATAGATTCATTTGGTTCAATCAGTAAGGATACTTGTAGGTAGTGTAAGAGATGTTTAACTATGTTTATGGCTTGGATTCTTAGATGAATCTAGTAGTTGTCCTTGTGTTCTATGTTCACTTCAAGTATGATGCCCAATGGATAAGGCACTGATCTTGAGCTAGTATCCCTATGCTGATGCAAAGTGTTGCATGGTTGTCTGCATCCTACAAGAAACCCAATTATATTTAATATCTCCAATCCTACAATCCCTCATAGTCTTGAGGTCACAAGGCCATTTTATACCCAATAGCAATTGAGATTCAATGAATGTCTAGTTAACATTTAGTAGTCTCTTGCTATCATCTGCTTTGTATAATCTAGTCCAAAGTCCTAAAATGCCATAAGTTACTAGATTAGGTGCACTCAGCATGGTTTTGCAGAGCTAGAAGTGAAGATGGTAGTCTTGTCCCTATAGTTGGACCAGTTGTCTTGCAGAGCTTCCACACTTGGAGCTAACCACTACTAACATCAGTCTCAAGGCATATTGGTAGCCCTAGATGGCATAAGAATTTTCAAACACCAACAAGATGGCAACTCTACTAGGGAGCCATTGGAAAGAGTCAGATGAACAAACAAGTATTTGCTAAATTTTCTCACCTAGTTGTGAATGGCGGCTCTGATTTTTCTCTGTTTGATCAGTGCAGTTTATGATAAGTAGTGAACCTTGTGAAGTTTTGTGTATTGATTGGAAGAAGATACAAAATCAGTGCAATATTTTCCTCTTTAAGGTGGTGGTGACTCTACATATCAAAGAACCCGATGGAGCTACATGGTGAGCTCTAGATCTACCATGTCTTCCTAGGCAACAAAGTTTTTTGCTGCAAAACTTTCAGGTATTTGTGATTACAATGTTTCCCTATCAACTATTTAGTGCTAGTATAAAGGGAAGACTAAAATAAGATGAGTGGCTCTCATCTTGTTTCAAATCAAATGAATAATCAAGGGTAAAGTCAGTCTAGGTGGCTGGGTTTTGTCAAGTTGGATAGACCTTTAAGTTATGTTCTTCCAAAGTCCCCTCATTCTTTCCCTAGTGAGCTTTTGGGTCTAATTCCTATTTTTGATTGCCAGTATGATTCAGCAGTGAAGCATGTCCTAACATTCTATAGATTTATTATAGAATATCAATTTTTTTATGAGGATGTTAATATGATGTTTTTTTGGATATCCCTCAAAGGGGTTGCATCTAATTGGTATCTAAATCTGCCCCCAAAATGCATCTCTTCTTTGAATGAATTCAAGTGGTTGTTCTTAGAAGAGTTTGCTGATGATGATGAATGGAAAAGGTTGCAAAGAGACCGTCAGCAAAAGGGGAATGAATGTTATATTCCAAAGCAACCCATGTCTAATGTTGAGGGTACTTCTAATGAATCTTTGTCAAAGGAGTATTCAAATTGTGGCAGTGAGTAGGAATTAGAGTCAAGGTGTGTGGGATTCTCCATTCATTCAAAAATGTCTGAATGTGATTTTAGTGGTTATTCAGGTGAGGATGATGAAGGTAGTGATGTTGATGTGTCCTCATGTGAATCAGATGAGGCATGGGAGGAAGAAAGTAATGATGGAAGTGAACACTCCTTCAGTGAGGAGTATGAAGATAAGGAAGTGATAATTGAATGTGATGTCAGTAAGTTTGAACATGAAGATTGAAGTGATGGGTTATTAAATAATCTTAAAATGAGTAGTGAGTTTAAAGTTTTCACTAACACTTTATATGATGAAGACTATGATGATTATCAACCTATTTTTTGTCATGATGTTCAGCATGGTGCATTGCATGGATTTATCAATCTTTTGTTTGGAGAACATGTGGAGGTCCTAGATTCAGTTGAATTAGGATGCCCATTTTCCATTTATGGGTATCAGTCTGATTATTCATTTGAGGTCCAGCCAGTTACACTTGTGGAAATGCAAAGTCGAGGTATGAATGAGGCCTTTCTACAGGCAGAATATGGGGCTTTTGTGTTTCAAGTTGATAGCATGCATGAATCAGTAGGTGAAGATCAGTTTTAGTATAGAGGTGTTGATCATTGGCATGCTGAATCTTTTCTTCATAGTGAGCAAGGATAAGAGAGTGCAAATTTTTTTTACATGCACTATGAAGACAGTTACTTTGTTCTTCCTGATTTGCTGATTGAACATGTTGACAAGCCTATGGAGACAAATGAAAACAAAATGTCTGGTGTGCCTCATGAAGGAAGAAATGAAAATCATATTTTTGATAGAGGCAGGAATTAACTCATGTTTGTTGCTGGAGGTTTTTGTAAAAAATGTACGCTTTGTATAGTTTTCCCTTTTCCTATTGTGTGTCTTTCTTTCCTGTTCCCTATGTTTTTTTAGGTCTCTGTGCTTTTTCCAGTGGGTGGTCTTCTTATTCCTAGAGATCTAAGGTCCTCATTATATTTGTAGGAGATACATGTCCCCAACTAAAGCCACTGTTAGTCCATTTTCCAGTCATAGAAAAAATTCTTTGAAAATGGCCTATTCCCTACAAATGTTTTGCAATGTTGTCTCGCCATGCCTGCAATCACACTTTTATCTTGTAAAGAAAATCCATAATGTTTCATGGTGTGAACCCTTAGCCACATGTTCTTCATGTTGTCACCTTGCTCCAGTTCAGATCGCATCTCCTAAATCACAAAACCCAAGGACTTATTAAAGTTTTAAGGTCTGCAAGAAATAATTTCAAAATCTGCCACAGTATCGAAAACTCACAGTGTTTTTGAAAATCCATGATGTTTTCAGTCTGTGTGAAAACCATCATTATTTTGAACCTTGTGCCTTCCAACTTTTGTGTTCTTATCTTTGGCATCAGAAACCTTGTGTATTTTTTATCTTTTCTGTCGAAAACCCTATGTGTTTTCGACCTCACAGTTTCATGTTTGCTAGCATTTGCTGACTGTGCAAGTGTGATGGACAGTGGGCCTAGGTCTTCAAGGGCTTTAAATGGATTGGATGTTGCATGATTGCATGTCAAAAATTTTTGACATGTGACCATGCGATCGGTTGCTTCTTACCCGTGGGGCCGATTGGTGGAAAGGGTGTGGTCCTTCTGGCAGTCATGTGGCAGCCTTGGGTTGGTTGTCACATGTTCACATAGCCCAATTTTTGGCTATATGATCATTTGACTAGTTGATACATGTCTACAATGGTGAGGTGGTAGTTTGTCAGTGGTACCCGATTCTTCATGCTTCCAGCACGGTTAAAGTTTGAATAGGATTGGTGGTCATCCCATGTTCGCATGGTGAAGATGCACAAAATTTATCCTCCACACTTTTGTGACAATCGTCCGATCCTCCAAAAGGTAAAGCTTCTTTGGTAGTGGTCCCATTGGTGGTTATGTGGTAGTCTTGTGGCCTTTTCACATGATCGCAAGGGCCATCTTTCGGACATGGGATCATGTGATAACCATAGGGATGTCATCATTGTGGGGTTGTAAGTGACCATTCAAATTCAAATTTGCAAGGGATTTTCCTATGACAGGAGGTATCAGAATTTGATGCTTTCACAGCTAGATTTGATTTGTTTGGTGGCACTATTTGATTGCGGTGTGGTCCAAGGTGTTCCATGATCATTTGCAGGGATTTGTACCATATGGTGATGGACAAATTTTATTGCTCGAGGCTTTTTGCAGGTCTCTTCAATTTAATTTGCATGGTAAATTTATGATCTTCCTATCCTTCTCAGAGATTCTTCTCAAGTGTGAAGATCATCCTTGGTCTGACAGGCTGGTGTTGGTTTTCCCTCCAACATTTTTTTGAAATTTTACTATGGTTAGCCATTGTAACCCTAGCCCTAGTCACTCTAAGCTTATTACAATCTCTTTGGGATTCCCAAGGTGGCTAGTGGTGTAAATTTTTTATTTTTTGACTGTGTAAGGGTTTTGAATTTTGTTAGTTCTAGTGGTTCCAATTTTTGGTTCCATGAGCGGTTTCTTCATGTAAACATTTTCATCCTAGTTGTATCAACATTAGGGAAAAACCTCATGTATCTTTTGCATATTGTCTATGGTGTTTTCTAAATCAACTTGTAATACAGGGATTTGAATCCACATACTTAATACAGTTTCTCATTCTTGGATCTCTCCTTTAGTTGTTCTTAATGAATTCTAAGTTTTTTGGCTCATTGTATTTGGTTGCTTATGTATATGTTTCATCTCTCAGCCTTGATTTAGAATTAGGTTAAAAGTCTCTGAGTGAAGCATAGATTCATTTGGTTCAATCAGTAAGGATACTTGTAAGTAGTGTAAGAGATGTTTAACTATGTTTATGGCTTGGATTCTCAGATGAATCTAGTAGTTGTCCTTGTGTTCCATGTTCACTCTAGGTATGATGCCCAATGGATAAGGCACTAATATTGAGCTAGTATCTCTATGCTGATGCAAAGTGTTGCATGGTTGTCTGCATCCTACAAGAAACCCAATTATATTTAATATCTCCAATCCTGTAATCCCTCATAGTCTTGAGGTCACAAGGCCATTTTATACCCAATAGCAAGTGAGAATCAATGAATGTCTGGTTAACATTTAGTAGTCTCTTGCTATCATCTGGTTTGTTTAATCTAGTCCAAAGTCCTAAAATGCCATAAGTTACTAGATTAGGTGCACTCGCCATGGTTTTGCAGAGCCAGAAGTGAAGAGGGCAGTCTTGTCCCTATAGTTGGTCCATTTGTCTTGCAGAGCTTTCACACTTGGAGCTAGCCACTCCTAACATTAGTGTCAAGGCATATCAGTAGCCCTAGATGGCATAAGCATTTTTAAACACCAACATGTTTAAAATGAGTTTCCTTGTTGTCCAAGCCTATCCTCCTTTCCTGATAGAGAGTGGGTGTTCAAATTATCCACAATGGAGAGTCCCCACTAAAATGACCTCCACACAACTCCCCACAACCCCTACGGATAAGATATCATCTCTCATTGGCTGGTCTTCCCCAAGCCCCTTCCAAGCATTAAAAAAATGGATTCCTAAAAAGGTTGGCCAAAAAGTGGGAAAAGAATTTGCATCCTAATGGATGGTGTTCTAACCAAGACCTCACTTCCAAAAGTTTTTTTTTGGCCATTTTGAAAATCCAACTTTTGGAAGGGTCTTTTGGTGAACTATGGGTTGTCCTATGGTTGTAAATGGCCCTTACCCAAAGGTATACCAAGTGGGCATACTAAAAAAGACCCAAACACACCCCTAGACACCTTTCTAACCCCCCAAAAGTCCATTTTAGGATTCACTTTGAAAATCAAAGAAATGATGATACCTGTTGTGCCCTACAAGGAAACCAGGGAAGAGAACAAAGATTCTCTTATAAAAGAAAACCTAAGTAATGAATTATGAAAAAATTTTAACTATAAAAGATTTATATTCTCAATACATAAACAAAGTTAACTTAGATTTCTCTGAAGGTTCCCTACTTGTATATGAACAATTTATTTAAGCTCATTAAGTGTACTAACAATAATATTAACTCTTAAAGAAACTACATCATATCATTTGAAGATCCTTTAGAAAGAAATATAAATGCTTCCTTTTCAATTTGACATTTAAATCCATCTATATTCCTAAGTATATTTTCTGAATAATATAACATTTAAAACATCAATACCATATAATAGATTCATCTAAGAATTTGAACCATTACACAAGGGAAATCATCACATTTGATCTACTAGATTTTCATGATCAATAATAATGAGTATCATGTCACTTTACGTGAAATCTTACTAGAATCCTTCTCTCTTCCAATAAGCATAATTTACATAAAATTCATATTTCCTCTTTCTTAAATCTACCCATTCCAAGATACACCAATTTGAAATACCATGATGATTATATTACATTCATATCCTCTTACAAGGTTACAATAACTATACATTTGATTGAAAATAATGAAAGACAAGTACAAGTCTTCTTTCTTCAAAATTGGAACAATAAGCAAGGATGAATCCTTAAGCTCTGCAACTGCAAAAAGGTACCTTGATAAAAAGATTTACCACCAAACCACATGGATGCCAAAAGGTCCACTCCCATGTGCTAGGAGATTAACACCAAGCTCCACAAAAGAAGAGATAACTAGGCCATACCTAGGGTTGGGGTAACCTTTCCCAAAAAATAGCTGAAAAGAAGATCAAAGTACAAATCCATTCCCAAAAGGTTCCAAGACTAGGTAGAAAATCTAAGCGATAAGCTAGGTGAGTGTCATTGCATAGCCCTCAGCCCTTGGGTTGTCTTGGTACTAGCCACTCTTGGCCCCAACCCCCAAGTAGGCACATGCGGAATTGAATGCCTTTTGTATAGACAAGCACCATTCAATCGTACCTATGCATAGGTACATTCTGCCACTCCCATCCATAGCCTTTACTAGCACTAAGGGCATGGATGAGGCATACATTAATATTTTTAGTGTTTGTTCCCATCCCCATAAGTTTTAATTAACTTATCACTTGTTAAAACAACTCCTTAGTAGGTTATCCTAGTTCTAGCCACTTAGGGCCCCAACCCCACACTTAGAGCCACTCACCTAGTGTTCTTAGGTTTACTACCCTTACCTAAACATCATATACAAACAATACATGATGTAACACAAGACATAAAAACATTTAAGAACTTACATTCAAGAATAGGAAAGATTAGGAACGTTTAGGAAACCATAGGATAGCCCTAATCCACCAAACAACCATAAACCCTAATCCTAATTACTAAACACCTCATGGAACTTAACTAGGCATCTAAATTCACCATACAACATATACCTAAAAGGGAAATGACACAAAGTGCCCCCAAACATACTTAGGGTTAGCCCCATATCCCCTTGGGACCCTAAAGCCTCAAAACTAACCTAATTCCAAGCCTGGCAGTAAACTACCCAGTTGGTCCAAGAAGATACATAGTTGGGCCATAAAACTATGCAATTGGGGCCTCAAGCTACACAGTTGGTCCCGTAACTATGCAATTGGTTCCTAGATCTGCATAGTTGGTTATTGACTATGGTTTTTCAAAACATAAGCTTGTAAACTTGATTTTTGGATAAAACTCGGCATACAAGGGAAATGGATGCAAAATATGGGCAAGACCCATTTGAGGTCTCCTAGTTTCCCTTAAGAAATGGCCCTTAGACCCATTCTATCTAAAACCAAACCCTACCCTAGATCTAGGAATAGGAAATAGGCTCCTAGGATAGAATGCAGCCAATGAAGGTAACTAGCAACTCCTAAGCTCTGGAAGTTCCTATAGACCCCTGCATTGGTTTCCCTTCTCTTTCTACTTGTAGGTTTACACTATGCTTGACAAACTAATATCACTGACTCTATCACCACTCCAAAGTCTGCAAGGAAAAGGGCCAATTAACAAGGATCAACAAGGATCCTCCTACACTTCAAGCCTAGATGCTTAGGAAGGTGTACCTTTGACTCACTTCTTCAAAGGAGTCACAAAATATTATACAACTGTACCCTTTACAAACTAGTTTTAAAGATTTTATCATTTAAATGTGTGATTGACGATGATGAACTGCTTCTAGAGAATGGATCAGTGCCTTAACCTAGGGCATAGAGTCACTCAATAACATACATCAACTAAAAATCCTAACTCAAACACTCTTGAACTTAGAATAAGTGCTTTGCCTATTATCCCTCTCACTCCCAAACCTAATCATCAAATTCTTATCCAACCATGAACTCACTGAAACTACCTTAAAGACTTTAATCCTAACTTTGTTAGGAACTCAAAGATAATTCCACAATATTCTTTGTCTACCATATGTTAACTCACTTTGTGACATTAACATATATGAGCCCAAGATCAAAACAAGAAGACAAACATAAATCTAAGATTGGAATTCAAGTGTATTCTCATTAAAATTTGTAGAATCTATACATTACAAAAACAACACAATGCGAGGAAACATACCCAAAATCCAGGCTCTCCTTGTTCAATCTTTTACATTGACTCTTAGCATAACATCACCAACAACCAAAAAGTAAAAATAGTTGCAATATATACCAGCAGTCACCTTGGAATCCCAAAAATTAGGATGCAACAAGCTACGGATGAGTAGGGCAGAAGTTAGGGTTTTCACCCACCAAACCAATTGGATGTAATTAGAATTTAATACATTGGAGGAAAACCAAGCAACCTGATCTGATTAGATCCTAGAATGATATCCATTTATGAGAAAATTTAGAGCAATGTACTGAAGATCATGAATCTATCATGTTAATCAATTTGATCTCTCACCTGCAACATGCCTTGAGTTGACCTAGTTACCCATTTCTTCATGGTACAGTCCTCTGCAATCAATCATCATAGCCTCTGGACCATACTGTAGCACTTGACAAAATCATATCTACTAGATCTAGCCACTCAAGCATTAAAAACTAGTCCTTCTATTGCTGAAAAAACCATTTAAAATTTCAAATTTTGGAAGAAATGGCTACCTTGACACATTTAAAATGTGGCCATTGATATTATTTCTTCCCGGTAGATCAGGCGGCTCTCATTAATCCTTGCAACAATCAACAAGTCATTTGAAAATTCTATGGCCACATCACTAGCACTGTAGCCAATAAGAAATGATCACATCGACATGACATGGCAATCAGACCCACCGCTTATATCGCATCCCTCAAACAAGATCAAACGGCTACCGTTATACCACAAGCTTAAACATCATGCATCTCATCTAAGTGGTATAATCACAACCGTGAGATCAAATCGATCTTTAATCATGCCTAAATGCTAAAATACTAGTCCCACTAACAACACTCCATGTCATTATCCATGTTGACCAATGAGAAACCACCATTTGTGAAACATCTATTAGCGAACCCACCCACTAGTCAGCTTAAACACATGGAAGATCAGACGGTTGTCTCATGATCGCATGAGTTGGAAAGATTCCATGCACTTATAAGACAACTGTCAGATCTTATATCTATTGCCGATGTCACTAAAACTTGGCCCCACCTTGCTTTATAAGTCACTTCATCGAATCAAAAACTACCATGTTGCAAAAACCAGCAAGTGGACCCCTTCTCCTTTTCCTTTAATAGAAAAGGTTCTGTCAGCCCCTACATCACCTTTACTTCAACCAATTAGAAACATACATGTCATAATGACATGGCAGTTCAAGGCCCCACCTACCATCTTGTCCACCATTGGCATCAGACACTTGTTGCTATACCGCTGGCTTAAAATCCTTACACCTTTCATCAATGGTATAACAATAGTCATTGATGTGTTACATTGTTTAACTGCAAGCACAACACCATAGATGGGCCCACTGGGACAGATGTCTGCTTGTTGCTAAGGTTCATGTCAAACATTCTTACAATAGGAAAACTAAGACGTAACAACAGCCACACATTTTCAAAGGGTTGACACTTAGGAAAATTTGCTGGGAGACTTGGGCTTAGAAAGAAAATATTAAAGGGGGCCCCGATATTAAAAACCTAACCACATAACATGCGAAGTGGTCATTAGCAAATTTAGCACATGGGTACTTAGGACTTAAGTGACTGGAAAAGGTAATGGAAGAATATAACAAATCTCAGGTCATCCTAGGGTTTTTTCCTTCCCAAGGGCTAGATATTTAAAAATTTGAACTAGGGTTTAAGGCTAGAGATAGAGAAAAACATGCAGGGACCAGGGGAAAAATCATATAGCCATGAAATTTTTTTTAGGTGCTAACACCTTGAGACATATAAGAGGATGTAAAAAGGATCTTAGGAAGTCTTGAGACTCCATCCAATGCCAAAATGAAGAGAAATATAATCTTATTAGATCATACAACCATTTGAGAAAACATTACAAAAATACGAAGTCATTTCTTAATCCTATCTCTTTCCACGTTGTAGGCAAGATGTAGTAACATAGTCATAATCTAAAATTGAAATCGTACATTAACCAACAAGTAGGTAATAAATATAGAATCTCAGTGAAACATGGAAACACACAAAGGAAAGTATAATTGTTTATGCTATAATAATATATTTTGATCATAATTATCATTTCACCTAAGTCTATTTCACATAAGAATACAAACATAATATAATAGAATGATCCCCTATTTATATTGCAAACTCATAGGAGACATCATGAATACAATCAAAATACAATCAAGTAATCAAATTAGAAGGATCATCTTCCAGGATAGCTCCTACCTAGATTCCGAAAGAGAAAAACCATTGAGGAAGGAGGATCTATCAACCTTAGCCTGCTTCCACCACTCCACCAATTTCCTTCTAAATGAAAAAACCACCTTTTCTCGAATACTCTAAAAATCAATAATATATCCTATCTAAAACTATTGACCAAATCTCCTAAGAATAATTCAGCCAACTCACATTCTTCCAAAGCTTCTTCCTATAAATAGGTTGAAGGATTAGTTGCATGGGAAATCCAATTGTTGCAACCATCCCAACCAAAAGTTGGTTTATAGTTTAGGCTTAATTAAATTTATTAAAGCCATTCCTAGGAAGGGGGTTTGATAAACCAGTTTATTAATTTAATAATAAGAGTCTAATGTAAGACTCCTTTATTTAAGGAAAAGTGATAATAACTATTCATTACTATTACCTTAGTTCTTAGGCTATGGTAAAATATTTTACCATATAATAATTAGTCACTCAAGAAGATAATTTATTATTAATATTATTTAAAACACAATTACTTACACACACACACACACACACATATATATATATATATATATATATATA
>BSBK01008577.1:0-82681 GCA_027943335.1 Chamaecyparis obtusa
TTATGTATGATTGTGTGTGTGTCCACAATCTAAACCAAAAGCTTCTCTAATTAATTTTGTTAAAGCTTTTACCATTTTAATTTTTTAAAAAATATTTGAGCCAACTAAAGACTTCAAATTCTCTCCTAAAGACATAATCACGTGTCTAATGCCTATAATGGTAGTTGATTTCCATCTCGAGCATATCTTTCATAATTTCTATCAACAAATGATGATGTCACTTCTTGCTAAGAGCACTATCCATGGAGGCCTTCACACTTTTCTCTTTACCTTCATCTTCTTGGAAACTTTCGAGGACCTGTAGGAAAAAACAAGAATCTCTCGCTATCATCCACATATATGCTTCACTGCAAAAAATTCAAAAACTTTAGCAAAGATTTCCTTTAGTTTTCTCTGCTTCTCTTCCTCGATAAACTTTTCCAATATTTGTTTTAAGCCATATGTAGTTGCATTCAGGATCCTATAGCGCATATTTTCAAATACGATGTTCATTAATGTAGCCCAAATGAGTGGTATATTTAGTGCAATATCATATCAATCTCTATTTTACCTGAAAGAAAACAATCTTGCTTTGAGCATCACAAACACTAATTTTTTATAACTTTTAATTTCAAAATTTTCACTGTCATTAACTTTCATATGAAAGATTAATGTAAATAAAAATTGCCCGGAGATCGCATTTATTCTATGGCTAACAAATAAATGTGGGTGTACATGGATGGAATCTACATCTTTTGCATTTGGAAATTCAAGAATTTAGATGGAACCTCGCAGCAATATTTATTTCATTTTTAGAGTCATTTCAACAAATGTTAACAAAAGAACAAAGTTCAAAATAGTTTGGAATTAAAAAATAGACTGTCAATAGATCTCAGTGCATTATTTAAAATTTCAAAAGCTTATGCAAATTCTCTATTTATCAACATTATTACTACATTGAATGGCTGTCTTTTAACTTAATAAATGTTTTAACTAACTAACAATTATCTTTTTTCTTTTGATTTTTATTTGCTATATATGTTAAGTTTTAATTATTGACACGTCCTTTTAGTGCTACAATGGGAATTTTTTTATTATAACTATGAAATGGTTTTATTACTCTATTTCGAGTTCTATGATTAGTTTGAAGAATCTCTTTACTAGATTTCTTCTGACATTCAAGTTAAAATAAATTAAAAGTGTAATTGATTCAAATTATATGACTACTTCTTTTGTATTCCCGATCAGTCCTTGCTGCTACTTCGATGGGGGATAAAATTTTTAGTGCCGACTCAAACCAGACGCCATCATCATAATTTGGTCCCTAAATATCACTTCTGATTCGCTCCAAAACCCAGAATGGTAGTTGACTTTCCATCTTGAGCACATCTTTCACACCAAATTCTGTCAACAAAGGATGATGTCGTCTCCTTCCAGGAATCCTATCAATGAAAGGCGAATCATTTTGTTCGTTATCTTCTCCAAACCTGTCGAGAACTTCTAGAAGTAAACAGGCATCCCTTACTATCATCCACGCCCACACATCACCGTTGAGTTCAATTTCTTTAGAATAGCATTCCTTTGTTTTATCTTGGATCTCTTTTCGATTTAAACTCTTCGATCACTGAGACTAAGCCACCTCTCTTTTTAAACTGCATTTTAAGGTGCATTTTTCTTGCCACTTCTGACTTGAGACGTTCAATCTCTTCTTTCTCTGGATCTACTTTTTTGAAATTGTATGGATGGAAAGAAATGACTTTACGACAATAGAACTAAGGATTGTTAGCCGAGAGATACTGTGGAACTTTACAGATAAGAGTATCAGGGGATTCATCGGGTCCGGTATCTTTCTCTAATGCTAATTTAACTCGAACAATCCAAGAATCATCTGCAATTTTGCCCGTTTCCATATTTTCCGTCAACGACATGACCTATGGTGATCAAAGTATACCTAGACGGATATGTTTGGCTATATAAACCTTTCTGTGATAATTAACTATTGTAATCACTGATTGTTAATCTCCTATTTTGAAAGATTATTTAACTGTCAAAAACTATTTCACAGCCAAATATTGAATAACAACACAATTGCAACTTCACAAAAATAAAAGTGAAAATAAATTTGAACACGATAACACAATATTTTCGGACAAAATTGTCCCTGGAAAAACCCCTAAGGGAAAACCAGTTCTACAGATGAAAAATATATTAATTCTTCAGCATATAAGAGTCACAAAAGATTCTTTGCCTCTTTCTGGCAGAACTCCGATAAACTCCTAATATCTCCCGCTGATATCCCCCATTGATATCCCAACGCTATCACTACACCCTTGCTCCCACTGCAAGAATATTTTCTATCACTGCAAATACATTTGCTTTCACTGCAAATGATTTCTTCACAACTTGATGTTTTCCAAATGCCCCCTAGCCCCCCATTTTATACTACCCTCGCTGAAAAATCAATGACCGAGATTGATCCCAATTAACGGCTAAGATAAAAAGGCACTCAACAACCAAAATTGAATTGGTTCTTAACAACTACAAATTAAATAAATATTTATTAACCTAAGCATTCTCGGGAAAACAAATATTAATTAATAAAATGAAAAGTTTCTCGCTACAAAACTAACACTCCCTCTTAGCGAGGAAGCTATTCTGCATGACACCCAACTTATCTCTGAAGAATAGAAATTTTGCCTTCCCCAATGCCTAAGTCAAAATGTCTTCTACCTGTTCCTCTGTAGGTATGTACTGTAGCTAAACAATCCCTCTCTGTACACAATCTCCGATAAAGTGATATCTGATGTCTATATGTTTAGACCTGTCATGAAACACTACATTATCAGACAACTTGATGCAACTCTGATTGTCATAGTGTATCACAGTAGTCTCAACTCTCTGACCAAACAAGGCTACTAACAACTTCCGAAGCCATATAGCTTCACATGTCGCTATGCTAGCTGTTATGTATTCTGCTTCTGCTGAACTCAGAGCCACAAACCTATGCTTCCTACTAAACCAAGAAACAACTCATGATCCCAAACTAAAACAACACCCTGAAGTGCTCCTTTTTGTCCATTGTACTACCTGCCTAATCTACATCAGTATAGCCCATCAACCTGATACTTTCACTTCGAACATATTTGATCCCATACTCAACTGTATCACACAAGTAACGTAAGACATGCTTAGTTGTTTTCCAATGCACTCTCTTTGGCTCAACCATGAACTGACTAAGAGAGTTTACTGCAAAAGCTATGTCTTACTTGGTGTTGACCAAATACATAAGTGAACCAATCAACTATTTGTATAAGGTGGGATCTACATCTTTTTCCTTTGAAGTGTCCTACCTTCCTCCAGTTCATGATCATATGTATAGACATGGCTTTGCAATATTCCATCCCCGAATCTCTTCAAGATTTCAATGAAATATTTCCCTTTCCCAAGGAAAATATCTCAGTCTATTTGCCACACCTCCTTTCCTAGAAAGTAGTACATAAGTCTCAAATCCTTCATCTCGAACTCTGCTGCAAGGTCCCTCTTGCACTCCTCTATAAGCCCTAGTGAACCTATTAGAAACAAGTCATCCACATATAAATCAAGAATGATAACCTCACCCCCAACCACCAAGTAGTAGAGGTTAGCATTTGCCTCACTCTTCACAAAGCCCATTCCCTACAAGTATATATCAATGTGCTCATACCAAGCTCTGGGAGCCTGCTTGAGTCCATACAAAGCTCTCTTCAATCTGCACACGTGGGTTTCTTTGTTGTGTGCTACAAAGCCTTTTGGTTGCTCTATGTATACCTCCTCCTTCAATTCATCATTAAGGAATGTTCCCTTGACATCCATTTGATGGATCTACCATCCCATTTGTGTTGCAAATGAGATCACAGCTCAAATAGAAGTATACCTAGCCACTAGAGAAAATGTCTCCTCATAGTCTATTCCCTCCTTCTAAGAAAACCCCTTTGCCACAAAACCTTGCCTTTTATTTCTCGATGCTACCATTTGCATCATGCTTGCTCTTGTAGATACAACGTGATCCAACCACTGCCCTATTTGTTGGTCTAGGCATTATCTCCCATACATCATTCTACATTATTGAGGTATATTCCTCAACCATCACATCTTGCAACACCTGATGCTGTGCACCTTCCTGGTAATTGGAAAGCTCACTATCTACCAACTAAATGACTAAAGCCACATAATCATTGAACTTAGCTAGTTATCTCCTATGTCTTGTACTCTTCCTAGGAGCTCCCACAACCTCTTGAGTATCCCTTTGAGTCTCTTGAACCTCATGGTTTCCACTACCAACTATAGAGGATGGAATTTCAACCTATATGTCTTCTTGATGCACATCCTCCTGCACCGATTGCTCCATAATTTGTGAATCTCCACCACTTGAGCCTATGCTCGTACTAGTAACTGTACTTGGACTTTGATGCCCTTGACTTGGCAAAGTTATCCTTGGAGCTTCTATTGGCTGCTCACTTTAATCATCTGCTTGCAAATCTCTAGACCTCCTAAATGCCATGTCCTCCACGAACTTGACATCACGTCTAACTATAATTTTTCTAGTCCTTGGAATAAAAATCCTATATGCCTTGGAGGTTTCAGTGTACCCAAAAAATTACCCCCTCTTTGCAATTTGATCTAACTTACCATACGAGTATCACCTGGAATATAACAATATGCCAAACTACCAAATATTCTGAAATGACTAACGTCAATTTTCTTACACATGAAAGCTTCCTCTGGTGTCATCTTCTGTAGTACCTTGTGTGGAACTATGTTCTGAATGTAGACTAATGTACTACATGTTTCTACCCATAAGTAGCGGGGCATGTTCTGGTCATGTAGCATATCCCCTGCTGCCTCCGATATAGAATAGTTCTTCCTCTCAACAACTCCATTTTTTGTGGATTGTAAGGAACAATCCACTCTCTCTTGATTCCTTCTCTGGTATAGAATTCTTGGAATTTATTTCCTTTGTACTCCCCTCCATTGTCTGACCGAAGAACCTTTATCTTCCTTCCTGTTGAGTTCTCCACAAGAGCCTTGAACTCTTGGAATTGACTAAAAAACCTCATCATTGGTCTTCAAGAAGTATATCCAAATCTTCCTGGAGAAATCATCAATAAAAGTAACATAGTACTCATAGCCTCTGAGAGATTTTGTCGACATCAATTCACAAAAATCTAAATGTACTAGATCAAGAACACCTTCAAATCTGGTGTCACTCCTTGGAAAAGGTGCTTTCACAAACTTCCCCAACACAAATCCCTTACATACATCATCATGTTCTATGCTCACTTCTGGAACACCTATCACTGTCTCACGAAGCAATTTAAGTGCTCCATGATTAATATGGCCCATCCTCCTATGCTAAATCTCTCTAAGATCTCTAGGACTAGAGTTTCTCATGAGTTCCTTAGGAGTATCAAATTGTAGCCTATAAAGGCGACCACTCAGGTAAATCCAATGGTTATGGGTGATTTCCACTCCTTGTGCTTGATCAATACATGTTCCCCTTTAAAGAGTGCATTATACCCCCTATCCTGAAGAGCATATACAGAAATCAAATTCATACCTAAGCCTAGCACATGCAACACATCATGAAGGGGAATAATCTTCTCATTCTCCCTCAAAAACTAAAACGTCCCTTTCCCAACTGAATTGAGTTTGGAAAAGTTTCCCATAGAAATTTTGGGTACTGGTATTATCCTCCTTATAACTGGAGAAGTACTCTCTAACTCCTGTCATATGAAATGGTGCCCCACTATCTATATACCAAACACATTATGAGGTTGAGCTGACCATTAAAGCTATGAGTGCAAACTCATCTTCTATTCTACTAGAGAGATCTTAAACCATTGTTGAAGCTGCCACCTGCTTCTTCCCCTTCTTCTCATTCTTCTTCCTTTCTAGGCAATCACTTACATAGTGACCATATTCTTGATAACCAAAACAATTGATCTTTGACAGGTCCTTCTTCTTCTCACTTTGGAAATTAGATGATCCTTTGTTAGACCCCTTCTTGGCTTTCCCTTTTCCCATCAGGGAAACTTTTTCTTGTTCCACCTCACTTTCTTGATTCTTATTTTCCCCATTGACAAGACTTAGTCAAAACTCCTCCTGAGTGAAATCACTCCATAGTCGATCCCAACTTGGTAAGGTGTCTCGTCCACTAACAACTTGAACAAAGACACCCCACTACTTAGTAAACTCATTTAGGGCTATTCTCACTGGCTTTTCATCACTAGGGCTATCTCCAACAACTATTAACTCATCCTTGACAAGTCTAAGCCTTGTGAGGTAACTTGTCACATCTTCTCCCTTATTCATTCAGGTATTCTTCAACTTATCTCTGAGAATCATCTTCCTATTAGTGGTTGCATTCTGGTACATATTCAGAATGACATCCCACATCTTCTTCACCATATTTAACTCTGAGATGTGTGTAACAATATGATCCTTGACACCATCAAGGATTATCCTCCTCACCTTGGCATCATCCTTCTTGTATGTTGCAAATTGTGTTGCATCTGTAGGTACAGCTACAACACTGGTAACATAATCCTTGATACCATTCTCTTCCAACACTAAATAAATTATGGCCTTCCACACACCAAAATTTGAGGCACCATCCAATCTATCCTGATCTCTCAAACCAGTTGAAGCCATCTCAAGGGATAAAAGAATAATAATTCCAAAGTGATCAACTAGGTTTTATAAACCCTCAAAATCTTTCCTTTCCTAGGATAAAAATTTTCTACCCTAATACCATGTGAAAATTAACTATTGCAATCACTAATTGTTAGTCTCCTGTCTTGAAAGATTATTTAACTGTCAAAAACTAATTCACAGCCAAATATTGAATAACAACACAATTGCAACTTCACAAAAATAAATGCGGAAATAAATTTGAACATGATGACATAATATTTTCGGACAAAATTGTCCCTGGAAAAACCCCTAAGGGAAAATGAGTTCTACAAATGGAAAATATATTAATCTTCAACAATATAAGAGTTACAAAAGATTCCTTGCCTCTTTCTGGCAAAACTCTGATAAACTCCTAATATCTCCCGCTGATATCCCCCACTGCTATCCCAGCACTAACACTACACCCCTTTCTTCCCACTACAAGAATATTTGTTATCACTACAAATACATTTTCTTTCATTGCAAATGATTTCTTCACAACTTGATGTTTTCCAAATGCCCCCTAGCACCCCTTTTATACTACCCTCGCTAAAAAATCAATAACTGAGATTGATCCCAATTAATGGCTGAGATAAAAAGGCACTCAACAACCAAAACTGAATTGGTTGCCAACAACTACCAATTAAATAAATATTTATTAACCTAAGCATTCTCGGGAAAACAAATATTAATTAATAAAGGCAAATGAAAAGCTTTCTTGCTACAAAACTAACACTCTCTAGCCTGTAATAAGGAAAATAATACTTCTTGTGCTCTTTAGTGCATGATGCTCATGGATGTGGAAACTTCACAAGGCCTTAGGACACTACCTGTTAAAGAAAATATACCAATGTAACCTAATTTTTCCATCAACAATGTTGTACATGGGACAGATACTTCGAACTCTATGGAGTGAATCTACATCTTACACATTTGGAAATTTGCACCATAGCTATTTGGTGGAATCTCATATCAATCTTGATATCACTTCGAAGGTGATTTATGGCATTGCCTAACATGTTCAAACTTATTCGGTCACATGGAAAAAACCCTTATTTTTAATTTTCTCAACTTTTAATTTAAGTATGGGTTACTTTCACTTATTATTTTTTTTAAATGAATTTAATTATTAATAGGGAGAGGAATCAATAGTAGAGGGGGGTTTAATAGTCTGAATGGTAGTTGAGGGAAGTGTCTATGCAACTAACTAAGAATCATTTCATACAATGAAGACATTTAGAAACTATTTTAAAGTTCCTCTTCATAAAATTCTTTTTGGTTTAATTCAATAGTGAGCAAAAAATGTGTCATGTCAATACTTATCTTCAAAACAATTCTAGTAAATTTGAAAACAAAAACTAATTATGTGATGTCACATCAACAAACCAATAAACATGACTTAGTGCACAATTCTGAGTCTTAAGTTTGTTTTGGACCAATCTTGTCACCTCTACCAAAAAGACATGATTTAGCATCATATTTGACCATGCGGACTCAAAACCAAAAATTTTAAGAGGGGGACTTGACAAGTAAACAACTGTATAAAATTTAAAATAATTTGAAATATCTAAGATATGTTTTAAGGGGTGTAAAATTAGGATGGTCAACTATAGGGCCCTCTCCCCTAGTGCAAATTGGAACCAAGAAAAATTAAGGGGCCACATTTGTTTAGAAACTCCATCTTATTCAAGATTTTTAAAATATTATCGAATATGACATTGTGAAGGCTTTTGAAGCAATGCATAGGGGAAGCATGCCCCTAGTCATCATAGCTAACTTTATGCACCCAGAGATCCTAAATTGTATATTAGAAGTTGATGACTTTTTATTTTATTTTTTTCTATTGCTACTTAACTACTTATACCTATTCTTTTGGCTTTGATGTAGTAATGATGCACATTGTTGGGTCTATTATGCACATGCAAGGGTCAAAATGTGTTCATTTAAAAGTGTTTCTCGATATATACTTAAAGATTCCCCAATAAACATGCACTACAACCACTCAAAAAATTGGCAATGCCTATGCACAAATGTTCAAGTAGTCACACACTTTAGGCATCAATGAAGTTGCACAACTCCAATTAAGATTCAAAATTCTAACTACTTGGTATGCAAATATATGTCTATTGATACATGATATATTTATTAATAGACTTTTACTTATCATTTTCTTATTTTTTTAAAAATTAGTAATAGAAAATTAGGTGAACAAAGAACACGAATAATAATCAAAATATATGAGGTAATTGGTACTCTTCACCTACCTAACAATAGATCTCAACAACTCTGAACTTTATGGGCCCGTTTGGTGCATGGAATTAATTTATCCAGAATAGGCCTATTCTACAATAAGAACCTATTCTCAGATTAATTAATCCTGAAAATGAAAGCTGGAATAATCTATTCTCCGTTTGGATCCCATAATGTGGAATTGGAATAAGGATTATTTTTCAGTTTTTTAATTAATTTGAACAATATGTATTTTTAACTTATTAAAAAATTATAATTATATAAAAAAAAAAATTCTTACAAATTTTAATTTTTGAACTTATCATTTTTGTTGCTATTTTTTTAATTAAAATATATGTGTTTTTTTAACTTATATATTTTAAAATTAAAATATGTATTATTAACTTAAAAAAATAAGATTATAAAAAAAATTATTAACAAAATAATAATAAAAAAATTATTCAAAAAAATTATTAAAAAAATAAGATTATAAAAAATAAGATTATAATCTCTTAACTGTTACGCACGGACCCGACAACTTATACATTTTGTTGTAATTTTGAATCCACAAAAAGCTTATTCTAGATGAAAAAATGAATTCCAAGTTTTTTTTTGAATTAATTAATCCAAGCATTAGCCCAAAAATGGGGATTAATTTTCTAATTCAGGAATTCAAAAAATGGCCACAAACGGTGAATTACTTAATTCTCATATTAAATAATGACTATTCCAGGTCAATTCCCGCTACCAAATGGGCCCTATTAGATAAATATTCTTGTAAAGGTGGAATCTTCACGTTGGATTACACGGTGCCCATCTAGGTACGACGCTCATTGAAGTAGCTAAAATAAGTAGGAATATTCACGGTAGATGATATAGATTTAGTAAGGGCCCGTTTGGGTACTGGAATACCAAATGCCAATTCCAGTCAATTCTGGAAGATGCTACAATTCTGGGAGATACAAATCCTAAAAATGATTTCTAGAATATGGGCTGACCCGTTTGGTTCACCCGGAAGATGACTAAGAAGATGCATAAGGAATTTTAATTCTTTATTTTAGTTTCTTTAAATATGGTGTGTATATATCTACATATATACACACATACATGTGTGTATATATACATATATATGTACATATGCACACTTGTATATATATACACACATGTGGGTGTATACACATGCATACACACATATACATAGACGTGTATTTATATACACACACACGTGTACATATATACACACATGTGTATATATATACATACATATGTGTATATATACACATACATGTGGGTATATGCACAAAGATGGGGGACCAAAAAGATGCCACTTTTCTTTTTGGCCCCCCATTGCACATAGTACGTACGCACTAAAGTGCGTGCGCGCTATAGCGTGCATGCCCTATGGCTTGGGTTGCCCGAGCCTTAGGCTTGGGCAATCCAAAACAAAGCGCGTGAGCGCTATAGCGCGTGTGCGCTTTGAAAAAGCCAATATAAATGGCAAACGCGGGTTTGAGAAAGCCCAAAACTCATTTTGCTTTCTCAAACCCGCGTGTACAGTGAAGAAAACCTCCCAAAGCGCGCACGCCTTCCACCTGCTGCTATTATTTTCCTTCATCCATTGATCAAATGGCTCCACCGCGTCAACGAAGTCGATTGAGAAGAAGAGGTAAGTGTTTCTACAACTTATGCCTCTTATTTGTTTTAAAATTTTAGTTTTTTTGCAATTTATTTTGCTTTAATTTTATTTTGTTTAAATTCTTTGTATAGTGAAGATTTTAAAATGTAATTTTTTTAATTTTCAGGAAGAAATAATCTCCCTCCACCAAACCCTCCACCAAACACTCCTCCAAACCCTCCATCTCCTCATGAAGAACAAAATGAACTTGAATTGCCTCCTCCAACAATTGAGAAACCTCCTCCTGGAACCCAAGAAAATTTGATGAACCAAATTGAAAAAGGGCAAAAAGAATTAGAATCTTTAATTAGTAGGTTAAAAGATTCTAGAGGTACAAATCCGGGACGGGAAAGTCTTGCAAAATCATTAGAAACAATCTTGACCCACGTAAGCGCGGTTAGTGGGCAACTTAATATATGGCAAGATAAAAGAGAAGAACAAAAAAGATATTATGCAAATAAATTATCTTATGCCGACATAAAGAAGAAAAAAATCACAAAAGATGACATTTGTTTGCTATTTAAAAAACCAGGGGACGCAAATACTCTTAGAACTACAACAAAGAGGTTCCCAATTCATTGGTGCACAAATGAAGACATTAAAAATAATTTTTGGGATAGATGGTGGATGGTCTTTGATGCGCCTCCTTGTAACAATCATGAAGTTCCTATATATTTCTTGAGGAAACTCTATTGTGAGTTTGTACTCAAAGAGGTGCCAAATTATTTTGACATTCTAGATTCTCAGGGTAGAGGAGGGGGGTCATCATTTGATTGAGAAGGGGCACATCGTGACCCTAATGCACCTAGGCCTGTTATTGGCAAGCCACAGGCAGATCATGTTAGTATTCCTTCTGCTGTGAAGGAACATGTAGAGACAGACACACTAGGCACAATTAGTGCTCTGACACAGACTCTCATTCAGTGTGCCACTCCTTTAGTTGAGGGTGACCATGGTCAATCCTCGAGGGGCCATATTTTTCGGTCATGTGGATGCTTGTGCACATATGGTACTGGCGAGAGAGAGGAAGATGATCCTGGATTTATGACCGATAGATTTCTAAATACGACATTTGGCATTGACACACAGGTAAATATTTCCAAGTTCATGAAATTGCTTTGATCATATTTCATTTATAAAAGAATAACTATTTAATTTGTAGCATCTATTGTTTATGATGAAAATTTAGGGCAAGAGTGTCAGTGACAGTGATGGTGGCGGTGGAAGTGGCAATGATCCTAATGTCCCCTTTTACACTTCGCCGCCACACACCGGAGGACGCGGTGGAACCTTCACAGAGGTATCATTTACTCATTAGTAGGGTTGTAAAAAATATATGTAATCTTGATAACTACATAATTTAATTTTT
Organism: Chamaecyparis obtusa; assembly: GCA_027943335.1. Taxonomy (NCBI): domain Eukaryota; kingdom Viridiplantae; phylum Streptophyta; class Pinopsida; order Cupressales; family Cupressaceae; genus Chamaecyparis; species Chamaecyparis obtusa. Next base: position 11,964 of record BSBK01008577.1, read on the forward strand.
TTGTTTCATTTTCAGCTTTTGACATCAGAGACTCCTCCTTCTATCCGTGATACTTTGGATCGCAGAGTAGCTGCGGCAGTAGCTAGTTCTGAAGCACTGACTGAGGTATGAAAGAGATCACTTAACTTTAATTGTTATTTTAATAGTTTGTATTGAATTTTATAATGATATCCATGTATGTATTTTAATTATTATTTTGATCATTGTTGTAGGGACTTATGACTCCAGATCGCCAGCATGCGCCTTCGGTGGATGAACATAGTGACTATCTACTAGCGGTAAGCCAATATTCAATTTTATGTCATTGTATAATTCAATTTTGATGTATATTAGTTATCTCTATCTAATTTTATTTTTTATCAGGTCGAGCTACAGAAGGGTCTAGATAGGAGGACGAGTGAGCGCACTCGGAAGACTACAGCATCCACTGCATCTCCATCGACGCGACGATTGAAGACAGCTCAGGATTTGTTTTCTTCCCCTAGCGGGAAAGGACTAGATTAGGGATATGGATTGTATGCCTATATGGCATTAGTGGACATATTTTTTGTATATTGTATCAGTGATACGTTGTACATCCATTTGGCTTTGAGGAAGCTAGTTTTACTGAATATATTCAATGTATGACATTATTGGACATATGTATTTGACTTCATGCCCTACGAATATATATTTTTTATGTTTTAGGTATGCAATTCATGTGTTTGGTGTATTGATGTATACTAAATTATGTTTATGTTCATGTCTTTGCTTTGTAAATTTCCCATGCCTTATAGTTATGCTTGTATGTTTAACTTGCTAACTGTGCTACAAATGCCAGTCACTGTCCTCAATAAACGTCAATTCCTTAACTGTAATAATAACAAAAGTAATGAAATGAATGCATAAATGTATAAATATAATATGTAAGAAGCCTAAGTGGCTCTTGTTCTTGCAATGATAATTTTTTAAAGAAATTCTAACAAATCCAGATACTAATGCTTCAACAATTTGTTTATAGCTTGGTTGAAAATTTGATGCAAATAGGTAGGTTAGATTGGGGTTATTTTATAAATAAAGTTTTCTTGGTTTCCTTAAAGGTGTTCCTTACCCAAGTGGCCCCAAGTGCCAATATGCCACTAACCTATCAATCTGACTTCTCCCAACTACCTTACTATTATAGGGATTCAATATGTCTTAAAATATAAATCTAACAATGTTCAAGTGGTCCTTGAAGTCCTACTCCAAGATCTTACCCTCAATCCACACTCTAGGCTCTCTATCCTTATAGTCTTAACCAGCGAGTTTTTCCCAAATAACTCTTAGTTTTCCCAAAACACTTCCAAAATAAATTACATATTCAGATACCTTTTATGGTTTTACAAAACATATCTTAGAATTAGGTAGGGTTAATTTGGAACACAACCCCCAAAAACTGCTGCTCCACTTTCCTTCCTAGACGTAATAGGTCACTTTTACAAAGGAACCCTATTAAAAACTTAACACCCAACCTTGCAACTTTTCATAGAGTGCTAATATGGTCCCAATTAGAGAAATTTGAAGTCAATTGGATCCTATAGGCTTTCTATACCCAAAAGCCCCAAATTGCTCCCTCTAGGCCTTCAAAACTAGGGCCTTATTAAAAACAACTCAAAACTCATTTCCAGAACTCCTCCTTGTGGATTCACCTTTCATTTGACATATACTTCTTCTTTTTCAAATAAAATTATACCCTTGTTAAGGCGGATCCTTTGCTGCTACACTTGTGGCATCAATTTTGTATCATTTTCCCACTCTTTGTCATGGTGTACACCCACTAAAACAACTTATCCTGCATCCAAATGGCTAGTAACATCATACATATGTTACATAGGGTCCATTCAATGAAAAACATTATTTAAATTCATTGAATGGCCCATTATATCATCAAAAAGACCAAAATAGAGTTATTTCAATGCACCAAAATGACCACCTACAGCAACTTTCCAAATTTGAAGCAAAAAAGATTATATAATCATTAAATATAGATGAAAAATGATGTTATGATGTTATTATATCACCCACAATTCTGTTCCAAATCCAAAACAATCAAACTTCAATACCGTTTTGGCTTTAGGGACACTAGGCCTAAACCTAGCCTTTAGTTAGAACTCTTTACCAGTGGACTTCCTGACCACTCTGAAGCATGTAGATGGTCCTCATATGACCTAAGGACTCTGAAACAACTCTTAGTTTGTTCCTTTTACAACCATAACATAGCAAACTAGACCTGCACGCTAATTTCCTAGGCCTAAACCTAGCCTTTAGTTAGAAATCTTCACTAGTGGACTTCCTAAACACTCCCAAGCATGTAGATGGTCCTCATATGACCTAAGGAGTCTGAAACAAGTCTTGGTTTGTTCCCTTTACAACCATACCATAGCAAACTAGAACTGCACGCTAATTTCCTACGCCTAAACCTGGCCTTTAGTTAGAACTCTTCACCAGCGGACTTCCTGACCACTCCCAAGCATCCAGATGGTCCTCATATGACCTAAGGACTCTGAAACAACTCTTGGTTCGTTCCCTTTACAATCATCCCATAGCAAACTAGACCTGCACGCCAATTTCCTAGGCCTAAACCTAGCGTTTAGTTAGAACTCTTCACCAGTGGATTTCCTGACCACTTCCAAACATGTAGATGGTCCTCATATGACCTAAGGACTCTGAAACAACTCTTGGTTTGTTTCCTTTAGAATCATCCCATCGCAAACTAGACCTACACACCAATTTCCTAGGCCTAAACCTGGCCTTTAGTTAGAACTCTTCACCAGTGGACTTCCTGACCACTCTCAAGCATCCAGATGGTCCTCATATGACCTAAGGACTCTGAAAAAACTCTTGGTTTGTTCCCTTTACAATCATCCCATAGCAAACTAGACCTGCACGCCAATTTCCTAAGCCTCAACCTAGTCTTTAGTTAGAACTCTTCACCAGTAGAATTTCTGACCACTCCCAAGCATGTAGATGGTCCTCATATGACTTAAGAACTTTGAAAAAACTCTTGTTTTTTTCCTTTTACAACCATACCATAGCAAACTAGACCTACACGCCAATTTCCTAGGCCTAAACCTAGCCTTTAGTTAGAAATATTCACCAGTGGACTTCCTGACCACTCCCAAGCATGTAGATGGTCCTCATATGACCTAAGGACTCTGAAACAACTGTTGGTTTGTTCCTTTTACGGCCATACCATAGCAAACTAGACCTGCACGCTAATTTCCTATGCTTAAACCTAGCTTTTAAATAGAAATCTTCACCAGTGGACTTCTTGACCACTCCCAAGCATGTATATGGTCCTCATATGACCTAAGGACTCTGAAACAACTCTTGGTTTTTTCCCTTTACAACCATACCATAGCAAACTAGACCTGCACGCTAATTTTCTTGTAGCCTTCTCAACTTTGATTTTCCACTCTAACTTCTTCACAACTTGGTATCTTGACACAATCAAGATATTTTTAGACACCCATTTAGAAGTTATTTAAGATCCCAAAGCCTTGTTTTCAAACTCCACTCCAACACCACCTAACACTCACCTTGGAGACAGACCTAATTTAATGCAGAGGTGACAGCCGAAAAGTAGTGTGCCCTTCACTTGAGTCCCACAATTCACCAATCACATGTAATGACTTAAGGGTATTCCCAATCTCTTAAGATGGTATAACACAATCAATTAAGTGAGTTTCTATTCCAATAAACTCCCTTCCCAAAGTTAGACACTTAATCAAAGTTCAATGTCTTTTTGGCTTTAGGGAAACTAGGCCTAAAAGTGACTTATTGCTGAAACTCTTCACCAGTGGACTTCCTTTCCAATCCCAAGCATGTAAATGGTCCTCATTTGACCTAAGGCCTCTGAAATAATAATTGGTTCATTGCCATCAAGACCATACCATAGTGAACTAGACCTGCATGCACTTTTCCTTATCGCCTTCTCAACCTCAATTTTCCACTATAACTTATTCACAACTTGGTATCTTGACACAATCAGGATATTTTTAGACACCCATTTGGAAGTTATTTAACATCCCAAAGCCTTTTTTTCTAACTCCACTACAGCACAACCTAACACTCACCTTGGACACAGACCTAATTTAATGTAGAGGTGACAGCCGAAAAGTAGTGTGCCCTTCACTTGACTCCCACAATTCACCAATCACATGTAATGACTTAAGGGTATTCCCAATCTCTTAGGATGGTGTAACACAATCAATTAAGTGAGTTTCTATCCCAATAAACTCCCTTCGCAAAGTTAGACACTTAATCAAAGTTCAATGTCTTTTTAGCTTTAGGGAAACTAGGCCTAAAAGTGACTTATTGCTGAAACTCTTCACCAGTGGACTTCTTGACCAATCCCAAGCATGTAAATAGTCCTCATTTTACCTAAGGCCTCTGAAATAACAACTGGTTCATTCCCATTAAGACCGTACTATAGTGAACTAGACCTGCACGCACTTTTCCTTGTAGCCTTCTCAACCTTGATTTTCCACTCTAACTTATTCACAACTTGGTATCTTGACACAATCAGGATATTTTTAGACACCCATTTCGAAGTTATTTAACATCCCAAAGCCTTGTTTTCCAACTCCACTCCAGCACAACCTAACACTCACCTTGGACACAGACCTAATTTAATGTAGAGGTGACAGCCGAAAAGTAGTGTGCCCTTCACTTGACTCCCACAATTCACCAATCACCTGTAATGACTTATGGGTATTCCCAATCTCTTAGGATGGTGTAACACAGTCAATTAAGTGAGTTTCTATCCCAATAAACTCCCTTTGCAAAGTTAGACACTTAATCAAAGTTCAATATCTTTTTGGCTTTAGGGAAACTAGGCCTAAAAGTGACTTATTGATGAAACTCTTCACCAATGGACTTCCTGACCACTCCAAAGCATGTAGATGGTCCTCATATGACCTAAGGACTCTGAAAAAACTCTTGGTTTGTTCTCTTTACAACCATACCATAGCAAACTAGACCTGCACGCTAATTTCCTACGCCTAAACCTGGCCTTTAGTTAGAACTCTTCACCAGTGGACTTCCTGACCACTCCCAAGCATGTAGATGGTCCTCATATGACCTAAGGACTCTGAAAAAACTCTTGGTTTGTTCCTTTTACAACCATACCATAGCAAACTAGACTTGCATGCCAATTTCCTAGGCCAATTAACCTTTAAAACCTCACAAATCTAACGTAGCAATTTGTCACTATCTAGGTGAACCCTGTGACCTAAGGTATCTTAGGCTTATAATTTTGCCAAAAGATCCTTGATCACACATTAGGATTCCAAACCAAAATTAGGATGATCTATACATATCCATCTTATTTATTACAAACACTAACAAAGCAACACAAATTTCTACTAGTGGAGGGTGCCCTGCACCATACTTGGCCTAGTCAAAAAGTCAGAGAACTCCATTTGATCTTTGAATAGGACTAATTCCTTGAGTTGATTCCAAGTTACTTGTTGAATCCTCAAGTTGAGTTAGCGTATTTAAGGTGATAGTGGAGAGCTCTGCATCAAGATGGTATGAAAGGAGAGAATGAAGTAAAGGATGGTCATTAAATGCTACAAACTTCTCGTTATACATACGGGGTAATGCATGAGCAATTTACAATCCACCCAATTTACAATGCTATATAAATTTGACATGTTACGATATTTTGTATCTCCATTTAGTCCAATGTACCAATTGGGTCTGCCCTACCCTTGATTGTCTCAAGTATTGCCTCGTGGTCTGACTCAAGAACCTTCCAAAGAGTTTTATTTTGCGGTCTTCCCCCATATCTGATTAAGTGGACATTTGATGCAACGACGAGGTTTGAATAATGAAGAATCTTTCTGTGTGTCTCCCAATCCTCAAACAACCACAACCTAGGGTTCTTCATAGCATACCGTCTAAGCCATGTACCAGTTACAACCACTGCTCCTATAGGGTATTCCAATTCTTCACCATCGATAACTGAGTGATCCAGTTTCTTTTTTGCCTCTACACAACGACACAAATAATAATATGTCCCTTCTTCATTGTCTTCAGGTGCAATAACAGCAAAAACATGGCCTATAATGATATAAACATAATGAGGACATTAGTTTACTAAATATTTATGATAAAGTACTAAATTTGAGATTATTTGTATGTGGAAAATACCGACCTAGTTGTACTAGATCAGATAAGCGATCAAAGTCAATGGATGATTCCATTTTTGTCAGTTGTAGTGATTCATGGGGATGATAGGAGGCAAGTGGACTCAAACTATGTGTATACCATTCGTCAACCCATTCCTTTGACTCACACCCATCCCAATCTTCATCTACACATGATGAACAAAAGCACGCCATATGTCATGTGTGGATACTCCATGAACCTGCATTACAACTTCTAAAAGAGTGTAGCTCACTCGATCCTGTCAATGTACAACAATCCTCATATAGTGCAATGTTAGTTTCATCCATAAACCAAAAAAATATACGAACCATAGACTCACCTTCATTACCTGGACCCATTGTAGCATTACACCATTGGACAATACATCTCGCATCTGACAATGTTGCTTTCTCTGTGTACTTTAATTCTTCACGTGCTAAAGCTCTTTTAATACATGCACCTGCGCCATCATGCTCTCCCTTTCCATGACCGGCCTCTATGAAATTCCACATATATTGAATTCCAGTAATCTTATGCATCCTGCACAACTAATAAAACATCCGCGAATTCTTGAATTGGGATGCACAATTATCTGACCAAATGATATGTCGATGATATTTTATGCCCCTATTTGCCAAATGACCATAAAATAGTTGAAAGAAACCATGTACAAACTCTGTAGAATGTGAGCGATCATTGCTGATATAAAAATGATACTCCCTCAATATCTTCCTGTTCTGCTCTGTACTGTCTGGTGCATGCATGAATGCTATATGAACAAATATAGCAACCTGTTGAGAGCTGTAATACTTTGCTTGCACCTCATTCTGTGGTTGTAGTGTGTAGTTCTCTGCAAAGTCCACAACTGAAACAATGGTTTCAAGTGGGAATGTGTCCTTGCACAACTTGAATTGCATATCTAACCATCGTGCTCTATGTGTATGCCTTGCATACTCATAAATAACTTTTTTACAAAAAATGTCCATGAACTGATACACTGAAATTTTTTCAATTACTAAATCACATCTTTTAGCCTCTTTTCCATCTTTTAGATTGTATGTCACGGTCTTATATTTTCCAAATTCCACTATTTCATTACCGATTGCATGCGTACTCTCCATATGTTGACAAATTGGCAAACGTCGCAAACCTCCGCAATCTATGCATGTACCATTCAAGCATGAGAGCTTGTAAAATTGTTGACCATCCACTCTTTCACATAAAATGGTAGATATTAATTCCCTTGAAGATCTAGGTGGGACATTTATGTTACAATCCTGCAAAACATTGTTAGAGTGCAAAGCTACACATATATTCCTATAAACTTCAAAATGGTTAGAAAATTCAATATGTACCTTACAACAACAAGTTGTGCGTGTGTGATTTATCTTGACATAAAAAGGTTTACACATTTCAAAATATCTTTGACTAATTTTAATTTGAGGATACGAAAGCATAAATTTTGAAAAGAATTGTGTCTGAGTTGAATCCAAAAAATGTTTTGGATGTGGAACACGAATTCGACTACCAATCCTCCTTCTTACAACATTTCTTTGATTAGGAGATACCCGTGTAATATTCTTCCAAAATTCTTCAATCAAGGATTTCAAAGCTTCAACAATTGCTTTATCTTTTCGCGGTAGTCTACTGGAAAATGCCGATAACTCATTGCTATTTGGATCTTCCACTCTTTTACGCCTTCTCAGGGCTCTCATTAGAGACTTTCTACTTATTTTCAATGTTTTGCTTGTCTTTCTAATGAGTCAAGATTTCTTCATTTGATTGCTTACTATTGTTGATGTAAGTACACGACGTGTGACATTACTATCTTTCGTGCGTGATGTAGAACCCACACTCTCATATGCAGTCATTAGATTCTTTACAATAGATTTTTTGCTAGACTCATCCATTGTTCTTAGCCCAAGAATCTTCATGATGGGCCTAAATTTAAGATTTCTCATCATTTCAACAAATAGTTGACATCTTCCTGTCATGTTTAAATTCTCAAAAAATGATCTCCAAATACGATTAGCATTTCTTTGACAAGTATGCTTGGGAATCTTGTCAGGCATTGCTTGCAAAATGTTAGTATCAATATCAATCAAATATTTTGGCTTTCTATAAATAATTCTAGGAGCATCAGAAACATTATGTGTAAATTGCGTACCATCTTGAGTGTCATCAACATGAGACGATGTGGTTGCTACACCTTCAGATGTAGATAATGGTGTGCCTTCAACATGATATAAGGGTGTGCCTTCAACATGACACATTGGTGTGACTCCACCTTCGGAAGTAGATGATGGTGTGCCTTCAACGTGATACATTGGTGTCCCTCCACCTTCGGAAGTAGACAATGGTGTGCCTTCAACATGATACATTGGTGTGCCTCCAACATTGGATGACGATGTCTCTTCAACTTGGGAACTCATAGATGATGTCCTCGCATTTTCATAATTCAATTGTCTTGTTGCACGCAAGTTTCTCATTCATTGTCTTTTTGTTTCCAATTCCAATTCTCTTTTACATTGTATTGATGTTTCATGTTCCTCATCCAAAGACAAATCTTCTTGTATGGTTTCTAATTTTTTGTGTTCACGAAGTTGTCTCATTCTTTCCCTTTTCTTCTCTTTGTCTCTTTCATGCTCTTCCGATGTTAAATTCTTTGCTCGTTTCCTTGGCATGATGATGATTTCTACATATGAATTGATTACAATTTTTAAAATATAATTTAAATGTAAAACAATAAGTCAAATTCTAATTTAAACCTCTTACAATATGACAAATTATAATATAAATTTATTAAATTATATCAAATTATGCATTGAACAAGTATATATCATACCAATTATAAACCAAAACACTCTTTATTCACATTTGACATGTAAAAAACTAAGAAACTTACCTCAATCAATAAATTTCGTTGATAATGATTGACCTTTACAATTTGATGTTGATTTTTAAACAATAAAATAGTGCAAATTGACAAAATATGTTTTTTTGTCACTTAGCACCATGAAAAGAAGAAAACTTGTCGGCTAAGATGCAGAAATCAAACAAAAATAGCAAAAGTGGGCCTCAATCACAAGTTTCATGGCCAATTTAACCGTTGTTTTTAGTTTTGCATAGCGCGAGCGCGCTATGCAAAACTAAAAGTCTCTCATCTTTACTTTTTCATAGCGCGCACGCGCTATGTAAAACTAAGACTAGAGTGATAGTCTTTAGTTTTTCATAGCGCGCATGCGCTATGTAAAACTAAAGACTAGAGTGATAGTCTTTACTTTTTCATAGCGCGTATGCGCTATATAAAACAAGAAAAAGGGAGAGAGGGAGAAGGTGATAAAAAAGGGAGAGGGAGAGAAGGAGAGAGGGAGAAGTTGAGAGAGAGAGAGAGAAGGGGAAAGGGAGATAGACAAGGGGAAGGAGAATGAATGTAGTCCTTACAAGTAGTACTTATTTTGCCACGGGCACTAGCAGTAGCACTAAGAGACCAATAAATATGTGTATGTTTGAGCCTTGGTTGGATATGGGAGATGGTTGGATAGTTTGGATGGACTCTAGATTGGAGAGGGATCGTGAGGGAGTGGATTGAGATAAGGTCATCTGACTAGGATCTATGTGTTAGGCCAACAAATCTAGGGGTGACTATAGCATATACAATATGGTGGGTTAGGATGATACCAAGAGATATGTGTAGGATAGGGATTCCTACCCTATGGATGTGTAAGAGGGAGGTGCACATACAAGGACACCAGGTTGATGCATACCAGTTGGCTCAGTGCTTGAGGAGAGTAGTGGTAGTGGCACTATGGAGGAAGAGAAAGGAAGCATCACCTATGAGGGGGTACAAAGACAGGTAGAAACACTTTACCAAAGGGTGTTCAAGAAAAGAGTAGCTAGGTAAGATAGAGGGGGAGATGGAGGAAGACCATGGGTATAGGTAACCTAGATATATGGAAGAGATAGTGGGTAGGGATGTGTTACCATGATGGACATTGATCAAGGTGCACAAGCACAATCACAAGTACTAGGACAAGGACAAAGACAACATTGGTACCACAACCACCATCTAGTACATGGACCAATATGGAGGACTAGAGCATCCATGAAGGTACAAGGAGAGGGAACCTCATCCATAGGGGATCATGTGACAAAGATGTTAGGCCCAAAAGGAGGTAAATACAACTAAGAGTGGTGGGGTTAATCAATTGTTCACTCACAATTAAAACTTGAGAATGTCATAATATAACATATATGCAAATTAGATAACTATGCAGATAGACTAGATAAGAATGAAAATGCTCTGATAGTTTACCTCCCCAAGACATAATCAAGGATGGGGGTAAAAGGCTTAATTAGGAAAAGCAACTAGGTTAGGATGAATTATGGGTGAATAAAAATGCAAGCGAAATGGTGATGAAAAATGCTCATGGATCTTGAGTACCCTTGCAAATGGCTTGTCATGTAGTGAGCACTTATTTTGATTTAGCAACATCAGTGAATAGCCAAGGTATGAAGAGCCAAGGTTGTGGCATAAATAGTGCATAGGACATGACACGACAAATAGAAACTGTTAGACTGGCATCACACAAGATCCATAAAGGACTTTGGTGCAAATGATGTTGGAAGAACACAAGAAAGAGATATGACCTAGTGCACCATGTGACTATTGGAATCACATGTGGAAGTGCAAGGAACAAATTTAGACCACACACAAAAGAAAATAAAACCATAAACAAGTCCCAAGTTTCATCATTCACGACACACCATGATATAAAGGATCATGGTAACCTTGAGGAGACTAAACAAGAGAACTCCAAGAAAGATATAAAAAAATCCAAAAGAACTAATGTCAACATGAATGTAACAAATATCTTTTGCCAAAATTAGATGATTGAAGAAAAAGATTAGATTTGACATGTTTGACATAAGGATGGATGCATCCTACGTAGACTGATGGTGGGATGATGAGTGACTGCCTTAGGATAAAATACACTCATATATGTTATGATACCTAATGGCAATAGACAACCGAGAAAGACCAAATGTACCCAATTTATATCTAAATGTACCCAAATGTATATCTAACCCAACGTTTAAGAGCTATGTATGTTATGATACCTAATGGCAACAGACAACCAAGACAGACCAAACCAATTCTAGAGGCCCTGCAATGCTCAAAAGAGTAGGGCAATGGCATATCTACAACATTGGAAAATCATGTTAAGCATGATAATATCCACGGAGATTTGTGTCAGTTTTAGACAAAAAAATCAGTTTGAATAGATTATATATTTCACATGCTTATAGAAGCGTGCAATATGCAATATTTTCTTACTTGCAGTTGTAATTTTAGAAATCCTTGACAATCTAGAGAGAGAGAGAGAGAGAGAGAGAGAATTGATAGCAAGTGGGATAATGCAGATGCTTTAATAAACCACTATCTTCTTTACTCAAGCAACATCTGGTTCATCTGCTCGACTGGGGCATGTTTGGGATCAAACAGTCTCCATTTAAACTCAAGTCTCTAGAAGCAATTATATTTGTCAGTAGAGGAGATACACCTATTGGATCTGCAATAACTTTATGCTCACTAGAATTTCCATTTCTCTTCAATTGGGATACTCTTTCAAAAATTGCATCTACCCTTTTACCAATTTCAAAAATTGAATGGGTCTATTTGAGGACCTCCAAGGAGTTGGTTGCCTAAATGAGAACCTTGAGATGAATCGGGAACTTCTCTATGAAAGAGATCAGTACCTTGATAATCTCTCCACTTGTCAACTGAATTAAAACCTTGGACCATAGATGGCTGCCCTTTGTTGTAAAATGAGTCCAGTGAGACTACCTTTCCAAAGGTGCCAATGAACTTACATAATTTGATGGATATTGCCCAACATGAGTAACCGGGTTTCCCAAGTCCCGTAAATGTAAGGCCATTGATGAATAGGCATTTCTAATAGAAATATTTGTGGTGCTAGATTGAAGTGCATGAACAAATTCTTTGCCTACTAATGAACCAATTTTCAAGGCTTCATTTCACATTGCTCTATGGATAATTCCACAACACTTGTTACTTCTCTATCTAAAATTTTTGTGTCAGTGTACATGTCCACTAAAGAGCTTATGTCACTACTTGAGCTACTAGCAAATGGTGAGTACTCATGATGATCATCTCACATAGGCTCACACGCATATCTTACTTTTTTCCTTTGCCGCTTTCCCCTTCCTAGCTCTTCCTCCTTATCTGTAACTTCTATCATGGGTCCAAGAAGCTCTTCCCACTCTTTCCAAAATTGCATCTACCCTTTTACCAATTTGGGATATTTAATGGGTCTATTTGAGGACCTTCGAGGAGTTGCTCACCTAAATGAGAACCTTGAGATGAATTGGGAACTTCTCTACGAAAGAGATCAATACCTTGAGAAGCTCTCTGTTTGTCAGTTGAATTATAACCTTGGACCATAGATGACTACCCTTTGTTATAAAATGAGGAGTGAGACTACCTTTCCAAAGGTGCCAATGAACTTACATAATTTGAGGGATATTGCCCAACATGAGTAACTAGGTTTCCCAAGTCCCGTAAATGTAAGACCATTGATGAATAGGCATTTCTAATAGAAATATTTGTGGTGCTAGAATGAAGTGCATGGCCAAATTATTTTCTTGCTAATGAACCAATTTGAGGCTTCATTTCACATTGCTCTATGATAATTCCATAGCACTTGTTACTTCTCTATCTGAAATTTTTGTGTTCTAGTGTACATGTGCACTGAAGAGCTTCTGTCACTACTTGAGCTACTAGCAAATGGTGAGTACTCATGTCATCATCATCATCTAACATAGGCTCACATGCATATCTTACTTCTTTCTTTTGCCGCTTTCCCCTTCCTAGCTCTTCTTCCTTATCTATAACTTCTATCATGACATGGGTCCAAGAAGCTCTTCCCACTCTTTTCCATTAATTGTGGGCTTTTACTCTTCGTCCTAAGTAATTGGCATACCTTCGATGGCACCAAAAATCACCATTAGATTCTAAAATGTCCCTTTCTCTCACATTAATCTCTCTATTAAGAAGATTTTCTATATCTTCTTCGGTATATTGAATAGATGTAACTGCAATCCCATGTTCATCAAGAATATTCCTTGCACCATTGAGTGATATATCATGCAATTGCTTAATAGTTTCATTCTTAAGAAAATTCATAACTAGATTTTCCATAGCCAATTTTCTTCTTCATCATTGCAATATTTTCTCCTCAACTGCACATTTTGTAATCAGTTGATATACAATCACATTTTTCTCTTAGCCAATTCCATGGGCTCGCAATTAAACCTGTAAATCCATAAAAGGGTTGAAATTTGGATCCGATTTGATGCACCTTCGCTATTTGATCTATCCCTTCCCTTTCATTTCACTTGCTTTGCTTATTTTTCACATCATAGGCCAAGATTTGACAGTGGATATGACCTTGGTGCTATCGACGTTAATGGTAAATTTTACCTTTTAGCTATTATTTTTTGTCATTTTTATTGTATGATGCTTTTGTATATGAATTGTGGATATTCTTTAGGAAACATTTCATCCTTCTTGTAGGATGCCTTTGTATACAAATTTTAGAGAATCTCTATTTTGGAAAGAGAGAGAGGAAGAGAGAGTGCTCTCTATCTCTCTCTTTTCCTCTCAATTCAATATAGCGCGCACGCGCTATAGGGCGCGTGCGCTATTGAAAACTATGACTTTCATAGCGCGCACGCGCTATGAAAGCCATAGTTTTCAATAGCGCGCTCGCGCTATAGCACGTACGCCCTATAGAGCACATGCGCTTTTCAAGGCATTAGAATTTACCAATCCTAAGGCTTGGATTTGCCTTGGAAATCCAACCCAAAGGCTTGGACGATTCAAACAGGCCTGAGACGTGTTTTCCAGCAAACATACAAAAAAATAACATGTTTTTTTGTGTGCTCCTCGTCAGGTTTACTCGTAGTTCAAGAACGTAAAAATCAGACAACATGATATTGTAGATCTCTCTGTTAGCTATCTAAGCATATAATTTATTTTGAATTCTGACTATGTTAAGTTTTTCAACTCTAATTTCTTTTGTGTGTATGTCTGTTTTTTGTAAAAAACCAACGTTTAGTATTTTGGGCATAGATTTTGGCTCGTTCATCAAATTTTGCAACAAGTTACATTTTTAGAAACTAGACTCCATTCTACACACTTTTAATAAAAAAAATTTTGATTTTTGATTAGTTTTAAATGATTTCTAGGGGGAGCACACAGAAATTTCATGTTTTTAGGATGTGTGCACTTCATAAATTCATAAAAAATTATACATTCATCAAAAAATTACCAAAAAATTCTGGGATAAACTACGTGGTGTTAGCTAACTTCTCACAGGAGCGATTAAAAAAATTCAAAAAAAAAGTTAACATTTTAGGGGGAGCACACCAGACGCTATGTTATGTTTTTTCACAAAAAATAGGACCACTTTTTGTGCTCCCCCTTTTTGAGGGCCTTAATCTGCACTATTTTCAAAATAAGTTAGTAGTTTAGGAACTAGATTTAGAGTATTACAACTCTTATTTTTGTCGCATCTTAAAATTTTGAGTCTAACTATCTTCAATTTGTTGTTGAAGTTCAGAGTTTGCTGATTTCAGGAAAAAAGTGGCATCTTATACCCCCTTTTTGGTCCCCCATCTTTGTGCACTTACCCATGTGTGTATATACATATACATATATATATATATATATACACATACATGTGTGGATATACACACATATATATACATATACACACGTGTATATATATACACAAATACACACATTGTATGTATATACATATACACACATTTGTGTATATATATACACATATACACATGTGTGTGTGTATGCACACATGTATGTGTATACACACATGTTTATATATGCATCCTTATAGCAATATAATATACATCCTTATAGTCATAGATCCCACGAAATATTAAATTTGGTTTTATAAAAATTAGAATTCCAATTCCACCTATTTGAGTGGAAGATGAAATGCCATTTTGGAGACAAAATTGGAATTTCGAAATTCCAATTCCAATTTTTAGATGGACACAAACATGGAATTGACATTATCCAGAAATCTAATTCCGAAATATCCAGTCTAATTCCAACACCCAAACGGGCCCTAACAGTGGCTGGGTGGCTCAGTAAAGAAAATAGACCCAAGTTGCCCAAAGTTCCTGGTAAAAATGTTGTCTAATACACCTAAAGTGTCTAAAAGTGTCTAATATGAATGTTGTCTAATAGACCTAAATTGTCTAATATGAATGTTGTCTAGGAATGACTCTTTAATAAAGAAAATAGATTGAAGTTGCCTAATATTATAAGTGTTTGTTATTTTGCTTTCTTTGTCAAAGCATGATGTTCGTGGAGGTGGAATCTTGGCTTGATCACATTCGCTCAAGTCAAGCACATGTATTCATTAAGAAAACCAGACTAAAATTACATCCAGTAAATGAGTACATTGTGCTTTCCTTGTACAAACAAGATGCTCATGGTAGTTGAAAACACACTTGGGAACTAGAGACAAATATTCATTTAAGAAAATACACTTCAACTACACAAGACAAAAACTCGCTTGAACCATGGAGGTGAAATCTTGATGTTTGTTCACATACGGCCAAGCCATGAACGATTGCGCATTAAAGAATATGGACTAAAGGTATGCAAATTTCCTCTAGTCTGAGTTTTGTGGATTGAAACTACACCTTCCATGCTTCATTATTTGCGATGTGGGTATTTTACATTGAATCTCACATCAATCTTAATTTTTAGATACAAAGTTCATTAATGTAGCTCAAACGAGTGGGAATTTTTCGGTAAAATATCATATCAATCTTTATTATATCTAAAAGCGAACAATCTCGCTCTGAGCATCACGAACACTCATTTTTTATAACTTTTAATTTCAAAATTATCACTGTAACTTTCATACGAAAGATTAATGAAAATAAAAATTGGGGAGATCGCATTTATTCTATGGCTGACAAATAAATGACAGTGTACATGGATGGACTCTACATCTGGACTTCAACAACTCTCTGATCTTTCTCAGACATTTCGGTCTCTTCAGTGTTCATGTTTAGTCTTGCAAATTTCCTCTCGACAATTTAATAATGTGAATTGAATTGCATGCTTTGTGCTTTCCTTTTCCGAGCAAGATGCTCATGGAGGTTCAGGTTGAAACTAGATACAGCTCTCATTAAATGGGTCTAACAGTATTGGGACTTTCTCTATGACACTTGTTACGGTTTTGATTTTGTTGTTTATGATTCACTTTTTACGTGGTCAAGGAATTCTCGGTTGTCCGTTAAAATATTTAATATTTCATATGGATGGTTTTTCCAAAAAAAAAGAAAAAAAAAAGCGGTGTTTCTTTTGTATGGTGTGCTGCGTAGACGTTATCAGCTAAGGATGAGGTGTAATTAAAAAGGGCTATAATTTCAATCTGATAAACTTATTGATTCTTTTCAACACTCTAAGGGTTGTCATTAAAAAAGTGATGCTTGTCCTATTGTGGTCATTAATCCTAAGACTATTGTTGAAGATACTATCTACTATTATATTTTGAGCTTGTTTTGATATGGATATGTATGTGTATTAGAGCCTATCTATTGGGCTAGTAGCCACTAGGAGATGTGGAGGTGGTTATAGTGGTAAATGGTTGTTTCATAGTGGTCTTTTTTCATTTTTTTTGCATTTAAATTTTAAATGGATTTCTTATTTTCATATTTAATTTGGGTTGTTGATTAAGTTGTGGCATGTTATTTTTTATTTAAGTAAAGAGATTCATTTCAAGATTACCATTTGGCTTCACCTTTGTCATCTTCTATTCGAATTTTGGTGACCTAATAACTTGCCAAGCTAGGTGCATTTGCTACGTAAAGAAAATAGACTAGAGTTCAACAAATTTCTTGATACACAAGGTGGTGTATATTTAATATCATTGCTTCTCTAAGGTACAATGCTTAATTAAGTGGCCAAATGTGTAGATATTTAGATGGAATTTCAGAGCAATCTTCTTAACATGAAAATGATACAATACAATACTATTGCCATAACTGATGCAGAGATCAAATAAGAATGTTATGGTATGTCTTTGATGCAGGTATGATTATAGGGTGATCAATTATGATGTTGTCATTCATGTCAACTTGGTATTTATTGGTTGACAATATTCCTGTTATTATGAGATATGTTCAAGAGGTTGAATCCAGCATTGTAGTCCGAGTCAGAGTGTGAGATCATAAAAGAAGACTAATTGATGTCTCAAGATAATCTATCCATGACCGCACATGTTTATCTTATGTATATTGTGACTTATGATTGTTTGAAGGTTGACGGGAAGAACAGGATGAAACTAAGGAGTGATAATTTGATGATTGTGTCAAATTGGTTTGGATCCAAATATTGTGATTCAGGATGTGTGATCTTGATGATATTATTGGATTGTTGCTACAAGAGCATCAAGATTGGTGATCAGTGGATAGAGTCACAATGAACTGAATATCACTCAGTCAAAGGTACATGAGGTTCTTAGAACAATTGGTCAAATCCATAACCATTGATGTTGCATTGTGTTGTGATAAGTGGTTATGTGTTGTAAGGATCATAGTGATGTGGACGAGGAATGATGAGTTGGCATTTTCATGATCGTGATGATTGGATTTCTTGGAGTTGTGCAAGAACATTATAGAGTGTGATGTGGTTTGACTTTTCTTTGTCAAATCGGTTGTGTGATGGATCTGGAGGCCGACATGAATCTATAATTATGAATGATGATCGGTATTATGATTTAGGGTTTAAGGAATGAGCTGGAAAGAATTGAAATGATGTATTAGGGCTATTTTCTGCCTTGAGTTGTAAACTATTTTATATATCATTTCTGATGTATTATGGAAATTAGTAGAGGAGAAAGATCAATGTGTGGTGTTGTTTTTATTGTTGCAATGGTTTATGGTGATCAAAGGTGTTAGTATAGATATGAATAAGTGTTTTAAAGAAGAGAATTGATCAAGAATACACTAGACCTATCATGCATTGAGTGCAAAGATTAGATCACTCTTTACTTGTTGATTTTAAAAGGTTGATAAGAAAAATCTTTTAATCGGGTCACTCTTAACAGGGTGAGCAGGATCCTAACAAGTCTGAAGATCAAAATCCTCTAACAAGGTGACTCTCAGAAGGAGTTCTAAATCCATTAACTAGGTATATCCTAGTAGGTCTTTGTTGTAAGCTCCTAACAAGGCTAATTACTCTTAACCAAGTATAACCTTAATTAGGTGGACGTAATGCTCCTAACAGAGCAACTGATTACTACAGTAGTGAGATTTTGTGGGTACTAATTGTTAGAAATGAATGCTGAATATATCCTATGGGGGAGTATTCCCAGCCATTCTGTAGTAGTTGTTGTTGCATTCATGACTGTGATTGTCATTGATGTCAACATAGTGATCTTCTAGAGATTTACAGAGAAGTAGACAGTGTTTGAGTTAGCGCACTTGGGATATTGAAGATGAAGTTATGCAAAGTTGAGGACTTACTCTATGATGTTCTATAAGATTGTGGTTAAGAGCGCAAATAGAAATTCATTTATTCATGATAGTTATGAGGAAATCAGTGGAAGCAGTATCTAGGCAGTGTTCTTGAGTATTGGTTTGTGAAAATCGGATGATATCTCCTAATTAGGATGGAATCTGATCATGCGCAGTTATGAGGTAGTTGAAGACATGATGTTAGTGATGTGGACATGAGCGCAAGATCCGAGGTCGTACGAGTGAAGAATTATCTTAATTGGAAGCTGACAGTTTTGTGTAATTTTGATGTAACATGTGGAAACTTTTATTTTATAATTTGTATGCTGACTCATTTGTAATTACTTGAGTGTGGTATAAAGGAAGGAATTTTTTCCTTGTTGTAATGTGTAATATGAAATGAGAAAGTGAATGAAGGAATTATGAAAGTGAAATTATTGAAAGAGGATATACAAAGTATAGAGATCTGCTATTGAGATCTAATGAAGCAGTTGGCATGGTTTGGCATATTCAGAGAAGGAGTATTGAATTGTTGAGATCAGTAATCTTTTAGTATTATTCTGTTGAGTAATACAAAGATCAGTTGGATAGTGAGTTCAGTGATCTTACCCTGAAGCTATTTGGGCAATGGGTCCTTCTATCTTCCATAAATCCTAACAACTAGTTAGAATCTTTTAACAGGGATTCAAAGTCTCCTAACAGGGACTCATATGTACTAAATGTATTTCATAAGACTCCTAACATATTCCATCCTCTCGCAAGGAAATTTCATATTAGTGCATCTTTTGTGGGCATCATTCCCACCGGGGTTTACTCTTTGATCAATAGGTTCCCTAATCAACATATCTTGTGTCATTGTGTTATTGTGCATGTATATCTTTTTATGGTTGTTGATTACATTTCTTACATGGTTAAAATCTATTAAGGTTGATAAAAGTTGTATTTATCAAATAACTGATTCACCCCCCCTCTCAGTTATCTTGGCGGACTTTACTTTCTAACAGTTGGTATCAGAGTAGCAGGTCCTTGAAGGAAAATTTTAATAGCTTAAGGAGATCCATGAAAAATCATTTCAGGAAAGAAATCCCTAGGTTTGATGGAGTAAATTTTGACAATTGGAAAGAAAATATGAAGACACATCTACTGTGTTTAGGACCAGGTTATTGGTTAATCACAAAGAATCAAAAGACTATCATTGATGAGGATAAGATTGAAGATTGTAGTAATGAAGAGAGAGATCTATTCATATGTAACATACTTGCCAAAGAAGCGCTCTTGTCAGCCCTTCTGGAAAATGAGTACATTCAATTAAAATATCTAAAAACATCTCATGAAATTTGGTTAGCTTTACAGTCTACTTTTGAAGGTGATGAACATGCAAAGAAAGTCAGACTACATAATTGGATATGTGCATTTGAAGATATAAGAATGATGGAAGATGAATCTGTTAGAAGCCATATTGGTAGAATGTTAGAGATTTTTGCAAGTATAAAATCTTGTGGAGGAACCAAGATAGAGAATGAAGAGATATGGAAAATTTTGAGGACATTGACTCCTACATTTAAGCAGACAACACAAATGATTGAACAAGTTATACCATGTACTACAAAATTTACCAAAGAGACTCTTCTTGGAAGATTGGAAGTGGCAGAGATGAACCTGAGGCTATCAGGAGACTTACCTAGAATGGAGACAACATTCAGTGCTCTTACTATTCGCCCTACTTTGTCAAGAAGCATAAGTGTGAGCGGAGATTATGCTAGCAGCAACAGATCTAGAAATGAAGAAGACAGGAAGATTGAAGAAGGTATTGCCTTGCTTGTGAAGAGAGAACTAGACGGTAAGAAAATCTTTAAATGTTGGACTTGTCAAGAATTTGGTCATTTTGCATCTAAATGTCCTAAGAGAGTTAAAAAGTATAGGAATAACTTTAATCTTAGGAGATCTAAAGAATGTTACTATGCAAATGATGAAGAACTTGAAGCTAGTTTGGAGAAATCTTTGAGTGAAAGTGATACTGAGAATAATGATGATATAGGATTTGTAGCAATTAAAGAAGAAAATCCTGAAACTGAAATTAAGGAAGAAAAGGCTTTAGTTTCTCAAGTAGAAAAGAAAGTTGATTGGATTATAGATAGTGGTTTTTCACATCATACGATTGGAGACATGAAAAAGTTCATAAAGTTTAACAATTATAATGGAGGAGTTGTTAGAGTTGGAAACAATGCACCTTGTTTGATTAAAGGTATATGATCTATTACTCTTGATGGAAAGACTAATACTGATGATGTTTACTTTGTGGATGGTTTGAAACATAATCTTTTGAGTGTTGGATAGCTAGTTGATAAGGGATATCAAGTTTGGTTTACTGAGAAAACTTTTGTAATCAAAGATAAGGGTGGTGATTTGATTGGTACTAGATCTAGAACTAGAGGTAATGTATTTCAGTTGAATCCTACTAAGATGACATGTTTGATTACTAAGATTGATGACAGATGGTTATGGCACAGAATATTTTGTCATATAAACTTTGATAACATTATGAAAGTGAGTACTACACTTGTAGTAAGAGATTTACTTAAAATTATGAAGCCTACTAACATGATTTGCAAGGAATGTGTGATGGCTAAACAGATGAGAAGCTCATTTCCCAGCAAGAAGTTTACAACATCAGAGAAGTTGGAGATTGTTCATACAGATTTGAGTGGTCCTACAAGGACTAGAGGATTCTATGGAGAAAGGTATTTTATGATTCTTGTTGATGACTTTACAAGAATCATGTGGATTGCATTTCTTAAAGAAAAATCTAAAGCATTTGATAAGTTTAAGATCATTAAGAACAAAGTTGAGAATGAATCTAGAATGAAGATTAAATGTTTGAGATCAGATAGAGGTGGAGAATTTACTCCAAAAGAATTTAACATTTTTTGTGAAGTGAATGGTATTAAGAGACAGCTTTCAGCCCTTAGGACACCTGAACAAAATGGTATTGCATAAAGGACAAATAGATCAGTGACTGAAGCAGCAAGAGCTATTTTATTTGAGAATGACTTGACAAAGATATTTTGGAGAGAAGAAGTGAACACAACAGTGTATACAATGAACTAAGTACAAATCAGAGCAGACACAGATAAGATACCCTATGAACTATGGTTTGGACATGCACCATTAGTTAAGTATTTTAGATTTTTTGGAAGCAAATTTTATATTAAGAGAGATGATGACACTGGAAAGTTTGATCCTAGAAGTGATGAAGGTATATTTCTTGGATATTCATTGAATAGAAAAGCTTATAGATGTTACAATAAGATAACTAAGACTATCAAGTTGAGAGAACAAATGTTAAAGTTAATGAAAAGTTTAAAATTTAGGAAAGAATGCTTGATTATGAATCAGATGAAGGAACTCAGCCTAGAACTAATCCAAAGACTACTGAATTATTCTATGAAACTGACAGTGATTTGTTGAATGAAATATGTAGTGAAGAAATCATTGAAGAATCTATAGTAGAGACAAGAACTAAGAGAGTGACACCTAACAGGAATCTATCAAGGAATCATCCTACTAAGAAGATTATTGGGAGCATAGATAGAGGAGTTCTGACATGAAAAAAGGTACAAGAACAATTGTGTTTGATTTCTCAAATTGAGCCTAAATCTACTAGTGAAGCTTGTGAAGATGAACATTGGATTAAATCCATGAAAGAAGAACTAGATCAAATTAAAAAGAACAAGACATGAGAATTGGTCCCTAGACCTAAAGATAAGAATGTTATAGGAACAAAATGGGTATTTAGAAACAAGATGAATGAACAAGGAGAAGTAGTAAGGAACAAAGAAAGATTGGTATGTAAAGGATACTCACAGCAAGAAGGAATTTACTATGAAAAAAAATTTTCACCAGTAGCAAGAATTGAAGTAGTAAGAATGTTTTTGGCTTATGCAACTTACAAGAAATTCAAAGTGTATCAGATAGATGTGAAGTTAGTATTTTTAAATGGAGAATTGGAAGAAGTCTACATTGAGTAGCCTAACATTTTTCCTTTAACTCAAGAAGGAAACATGGTATGTAAACTGAAGAAAGCATTATATGGACTAAAGCAAGGACCTAGAACTTGGTATGTAAGATTGGATAAGTATCTAATAAAATTAGGATTTACAAAAGGCACAGCTGATAGCAACCTATACACAAAGGAAATTGAAAATGGTTTGTTGGTTGTTGTTATTTTTGTTGATGATATCATCTTTGGAGGAGAAGATGAAGCCAGTGATAAATTTGTAGATGAAATGAAGACTAAATTTGAAATGAGTATGATTGGTGAAATGAAATACTTTTTTAGGATTGCAGATAACACAAAATAGTGATGGTATCTTTGTAAGTCAGACAAAGTACTTGAATGATTTACTAAAGAGATTTGGAATGGAGAACTATAAACTAATTGGAACACCTATGGTAACTGGACACAAGTTATCTAGCACAGATGAGACTCCTGCAGTAGAATAGAAGAAGCATAGATCTATGATTGGAGGATTACAATATTTGACTCATACAAGACCTGATATATCACATGCAGTTGGAATTGTAGCAAGATTTCAAGCTGAGCCTAGAGAGTCACATTATGCAGTAGTAAAGAGGATACTGATCGTACTTAAGAGGCACAATTGAGTATGGATTATGGTATGAAAAATCTGATGATTTTACCCTATGTGCATATATAGATGTTGATTGGGGAGGCAGTGTTCATGACAAAAAGAGCACCAGTGGTGGAGCATTTTTCCTTGGAGGAAGATTGGTTTCTTGGCTAAGCAAGAAGCAAAATTGTATCTCATAGAGCACAGTAGAATCAAAGTATGTGGTAGCAACAAACAATTGTAATCAGATAATTTGGATGAAGCAAATGCTGAAGGATATTGGAATAAAATTTGTTGAGCCTGTTGTTATACATTGTGATAACACTAGCACAGTTTGTCTAAAAATCTCATGTTACATTCTAAGACAAAGAATATAGAGAAAAAGTATCATGTAGTGAGAGAGAAAATGGTAGAGAAAGAAGTCTGACTTGAGTACATAAGCACAAAGGAGCAAATTGCAGATATATTTACAAAACCTTTGCCTAAGGATACATTTGAGTATCTGAGAGGTATGCTTGGGGTTATGCCGCAGCCTATTTTTGAGAAGTGACATGCAGATTGTTGCATCCATCTAGTGGTATATGAGCCTTATTTTTCTTTAGGATTGGATGTTGGTACTTCCTCTATGGGGGAGTATGTGTATCTGAGCTAAGTCATGAGGACTCTAGTGAATGTATTTTCTAAACAGTGTATTTTGACATTGAAGTTGTTGTTGACATAATGATGAAACATCTGTCATTGATGTCAATGGAGGAGAAGTATACATGAAAAACTATATCTAACCATCTATTGGAGAGAAATAAATAGGAAAATGAAGTAATATTTATTGATGAAGAGGATTTGAAAGCATTTTCAGAGCAGCTATGTTGTAGTGTTGGATTCATGTAACTTGGATGTTTTTTCATCTATGTTTCCATCAATGCCAATGAGGGAGATTGTTAGGAATGAATGTTGAATATATCCTATGGGGGATTATTCCTAGCCATTCGATAGAAGATTTTATTGCATTCATGACTGTGATTGTCATTGATGTCAACACAATGATCTTCTGGAGATTTGCAGAAAAGCAGACAGTGTTTGAGCTAGCGCACTTCAGATATTGAAGATGAAGCTATGCGAAGTTGAGGACTTACTCTATGATGTTCTATAAGATCATGGTTAAGAGCACAGACATAAATTCATTTATTCATGATAGTTATGAGCAAATCAGTGGAAGCAGTATTCAGGCAATGTTCCTGAGTAGCGGTTTGTGGAAATTGGATGATATCTCCTAATTGGGATGGAATCTGATCATGCACAGTTATGAGGTAGTTCAAGACATGATTTTAGTGATATGGACATGAGCACAAGATCCAAGGTAGCACAAGTGAAGAATTATCTTAATTGGAAGCTGACATTTTTTTTATAATTTTGATGTAACATGTGGAAATTTTATTTTGTAATTTGTATGCCGACTCATTTTGTAATTACATGAGTGTGGTATAAAGGAAGGAATGTTTTCCTTTCTATAATGTGTAATATGAAATGAGAAAGTGAATGAAGGAATTGTGAAAGAAAAATTATTGAAAGAGGATATGTGAAGTATAGAGATCTGGTATTGAGATATAATGAAGCAGTTGGTGCAATTTGGCACAGTCAGAGAAGGAGTATTGAATTGTTGAGATTAGTAATATTTTATTATTATTCTATTGAGTAATACAAAGATTAGTTGGACAGTGAGTTCAGTGATCTTACCCTAAAGCTGTTTGGGCAGTAGGTGCTTCTGTCTTCCATAACTCCTAACAGAGTTAGAATCTTTTAACAGGGATTCAAAATCTCCTAATAGGGACTCATATGTATTGAATGTATTTCATAAGACTCCTAACAGAGTCCATCCTCTTGCAAGGAACTTTCATATTAGTGCATCTTTTGTGGGCATCATTCCCACTGGGGTTTACTCATTGATCAAGAGGTTCCCTAGTCAACATATCTTGTGTCATTGTGTTATTGTGCATGTATATCTTTCTATGGTTATTGATTACATTTCTTACATGGTTAAAATCTATTAAGGTTGATAAAATTTGTATTTATCAGATAACTTATTCACCCTCCCCCCCTCTCAGTTATCTTGGACTTTACTTTCTAACACTAATTACCACACATGGTTTTTCTCTCTAACAAAGGTTTCCACAATAAAAATATATGTGTTCAAATATTACATTCTTTTGATGTTTGATTTAATTTTTTACTATTTTTCCATTTGCATTGTATTCTATATCTTGTGGAACTTGCTAGTGAAAATAGTTAAAAATTTTGGTTACATTGGTTCACCCCCCCTCTCAATGTCATCTAGCATTAACAATTGGTATTAGAGCCAAGTTCCCTTGAATAATCCTAAAATCTTAGGGAAGATGTTTAAGGTAAATATGGATGGTTTGAGATATAGAAGGAAGCTTTGAGAAGAAGAGAAGGTAATCAATAAACTAAAGGATCAACTAAAAGTGTCTATTGCTAAGAGACAATAACTTTTTGAGCAATTGAATGAAAGCCAAGACTACATTGAACACCTATCAGAATATCATGGATCTGAGGAATCTAAAGCAGCCCTAGAGGCTTTGTCTCAAGAGAATTAATAGCTAACAAAAGACAAGAAAATATCAAGGAGTTAGATGCTTTTTCTATTAAGATGGGTCGGGAAATGAAAGCTAAGAAAGTTGCTAAGTAAGGAAGATTATTGAAGATGCCCTAGAAGCTAAGGACCAAGCTTTGAAGGATAAAGAACATGAACTCTTTACGTCTGAGCAAGAGGTAAGGTACATTGTAGGTATATCTTCATGAAACTAGAGAAAAAATGCAAGATCTAAGAGGTGAGCTCAATAATCTGATGATGAACAATGAATATTTGGGAAGAAATAATGAGAAATTGCAAAATAAACTAGATGTAGAAAATAAGTTGTTGAAGAAATATAATGAAAGTTCTACAAAGCTACATGAGAAACTTAGGAACCAAAGGATAAGTGGTGACACCCATGGCCTTGGCTATGATGGTTTTAAAACTAACGAATCATCTGGATCCAAGAAGCCCAAACAAGATGATAAGTCTCTGCCCAAGGTGAACAAGAAAATTCCTTGTAATAAAGTTTGTAAACTACTTTGTTTTATTTGTCACAAGATAGAACATAGTATAAATGTATACATTGGAATAGGTTTGGTATACCTACATGCTCAATTTGTCATGAGGATAGTCGCAGTGCTAGGGTTTTCATAAATAAACTTGATATGTTCTATGGTCACTATTATAACTGTAAAAAGTATGGTCATAGAGAAAGTGAGAATAGGACAAAGATGAGCAATCAGGGATCATTTTTGTACTGTCAAAGTGCTTATCAGAATAAGAACCCGTAGAATGGTACATGCTCACACTACCACAAATATGGGCACATGGTTGTTAATAGAATATTGATTTAAAATAGAGGTAATTCAAGACCCTAGAGATCTACTCAAGTAAGATGTTTCCATTTTCATAAGATTGGACATATTGGAAGATTTTGCAGGTCAAGAAATCAAGGAAGCCAACTAGAGAACAAGGTGAATGATCATAAAGGAAAGCATATTGTGAATGTGGAAGAGATTAGAAAGAAAATGAGTAAAGTATGGGAAAAGAAGGATGAGAGAAAAACATCAAAAGGATCTGCATTTCCATCAAGTGTGGAGAATTCATCAGCTAAGTAAGCATGTTTTGGCTTAGGGGGAGAAATCACTGTCAAATCAATCTTTGAACCCCTAGAAGAATGTGTGGTAAGTTTTGTCTACATATTTAGATGCATAACATGATGTATAGTGATGTGATGTGAAGTTTGGTTGTATTACATGAAGTGTTACCTATTGGTAATTAGGTTTGAAATGTTAAGTAGTGCATAGTTATGCTCAATAGATAAATTGAAAGGAAAATAAGAAAAGAAGTCAAAGTAATTTTGCCAAGAGAAAGAATTTACAAAAGAGAAAATAGATAAAGAAAGAGAAAAATATGTAGCAGAGAAATAAGGCACATTTGATGCTATAGGTGATAATGACCTGAAGATTTTGAAGTGGTTTCTTCAAAAATCAATAAAGATCCTACCAACAGACAAACAAGGAGTGCAGAAGTTAAATAGGAAAAGATCACTTCACCAGAGAAGTTACCAGTGAAGAGAAAAGAAATTTGCTAAGGCTAATATTCATGATTCATCCAAAAGAAAGAAAGTATTTGAACCAATAAACACTACTAGAAAGAGGAAGAAGGAGAAAATGTAAAGAAAAAAGGATGAGGATAAAAGTGAAGAAGAAAGAACTGAATTAGATGAAGGCTAGTAAGAAGTGAAGACCACAGGGAAGAAGTCCAAAGTTGTAGGCACCCCTACTAAACAAATTGTGACATCTGATATGAGTAAGTTTGTTTCTTTTGATCAAGTAATTGAAATCAATGATTGATGATGCTACTATGAATTCTCTTATCAGTGAGAAATAATTGCAAGTACTAGTAGATGTTACTACTAGAGGAGATGAGAAAGAGGATGAACAGGTGCATACTGATGATGTAAAAATTGAAAATGAAAGGGAAAATAAAGTACAAGAATGGGAAGATATCAATAATGATGATGATGACATTCCCATCATACAAGGGGCTATTGATGTCAATTATCTGAGCCCAAGTGATATGATGAATATTCCTACTGCCTTACAATTTAAGGCCAATAAATAAATGATAAAGGCACAAAGGAAAGAATTCCAAGCCATCCAATCAACAAGAGATGTATTATTAGATTTCATGCCAAAGGTTGATTATGATGCTCATATGCTACACCTATTTTTCAATCTGATAAAATGGTGACTATTGCAGGATAACAAATGACAAATATAGAGGATGTTGTAGTGTGTTGAGTACAAAATAGACAATGAGCATCAAAGGAAAAATAAATTAGTTCAATTCATTATCTTGGGAAGAGTTTGTTCATCAATAAGTGTGATCATGAAAGCCTTATAGAAAGGTAGTAGGATTCTTTTCACTATTTGTGATTTTTCAAGTTTGTTGAGGATCTTGAGAAGAAGAAAGCTAAGACACAAGAACTCAAGAAGCCAACAGAAAGTTTTATGGCTCACTCAGCTACAAATTTTGGTATATTGGTTGAAGGAGTAATAATAAGCAAGAAAAGAGGATTGAAGAATGTTGAGGTAGATTTAGTTCTTCTGGATATGTGTGTATTTGATACATTACAAGTGTAAGCATTTTTGCTAAAAGAATAGATTATTTTACTCAAGAACCTATTGAAGAACTTGAAGGATGATCTTCAAACATTGAAGACAAGTTTTGTTGAGTGAAATTTTTGTAAAGAGGGAGTAGTAGCTCTTGTACATTTTAATCAACAATAAGTGATCAACAAAAGGGGGAGCAGTTAGAAAGAGATGAAGACATTTGCAAGAAGAAGAAGACTTAGGCATGTTGCACCTTTGGCATTGTTGTCAAAGAGGGACAAAAATTAGTAAAGTATCAAAAGGAGATAAGTATCAATAACTAAAAGGAGAGAAGAATCAGAAAAGAGAGAGAAGCTATGACAGACAAAGAAGGCACAGAGAGAGTGTGTTTATTTACTTGTTATTGTTGGTGTTTCCATCAATGCCAAAGAGCAAGATTATTGGCATAATTGATGCAGAGACTATATGAGTATGTTATGTTATGTGTTTGATCTAGGTATAATGATAGGATGAACAGTTATGGTGTTTTCATTGATGTCAACTTATTATTTTTTTGTTGACAGTGTTCCTATTATGATGAGGTATGTTCAAGAGGTGGAATCCAATGTTGTCTAGTATGATTTGGAGTGTAAGATCGTAAAGGAAGACCAATTGATGTCTCAAGATGATATATCCATGACCACGCATGATTATATTATATATATTATGACTTATGATTGCTTGAAGGTTGACAAGTCAAGAGGAAGAGCAGGATGAAGCCAAGGAGTGATGATTTGATGATGGTGTCAAATTGGTTTGGTTTCAAATGTTGCAATTTAAGATATGTGATTTTGATGATATTATTGGATTATTGTTGTAATTGCATCAAGATTGGTGATTGGTGGATAAAGTCACAATGAACTGAAGCTCACTCAGTGAATTGTACAGGAAGTTCTTAAAACAATCAATCATATCCATAAGCCTTGATGTTGCACCATGTTGTGATAAGTGGTTATGTGTTGTAATGATCATAGTGATATGGTAGATCAACAAGGAATGATGAGTTTTTATTTTTATGACTAGATTTCTTGGATTTGTGCACGAACATTGGAGTGTGATGTGGTTTGACTTTTCCTTGTCAAATTGATTGTGCGATGAATTTGGAGGCCAACATGTTCATCTATAATTATAAATGATAATTGGTATTATGTTTTAGGGTTTAAGGAATGAGATGGAATGAATTGAAATGATGTATTTGGGTTTTTTTGTCACCTTGAGTTGTAAACCTCTTGATATATCATTTTTGATGTATTATGTAATGTAGTAGAGGAGAAAGATAAATGTTGAGTGATGTTTCTATTATTGTGGTGGTTCATGGTGATCAAAAGTGTTAACATAAATATATGTGAAGAAGTATTTCAGAGCAGAGCATTGATCAAGAATATAATGGATCTATCATGCATTGATGATGCAGAGGGTAGCAGATCACATGAGAATCTTCAAGGAATCCCTAAATCAAGACCTCTCAATGGTCAAAACTCAGCCTTTGTCTAACTTTAATTCCACTAGACTACACATCTTAAATCCTACATCTTCTCACCTTTTTCCTTCCCAAACATTGGGTTGTTTCATATGACTTCCCTACAATAACAATGAGGACCTAAATCTGAGAACAGTCACTATAAACACCCTATGAAAAGTATCCCTTGCCACCTAACCTCTTAAACACCTTTGGGACACCCCATAATAACTTTAAAAACCCTTTCCTCCTTCACACAATTCCCTTGATACATGCACGAAGAAAAACTTCTTATATTCTGTACTGTCACTACATTCTTATTGTCTTCTTTGGCATACCCGTATACAGAGGTTCATAACTTTTTAACAAGATAAAAAATGCTTGATTTCTCCTATGAGGATGGGAACAACTATAATATATCAAACATATCAAAAGAAGAGAAAGATCCAATGGTTGGTTGGAAAGATATTTCCCATGTACTGAGGGTCTTATTTTTCTGATTCAGTATTCATTGTAAATCAGAGATCATTAAAACCATCCCCTGCATGCTCCTGCAAATAAATATATATGGAAACATATAGTAAATTGATCGGCTCCTCCCATAAATCACATGCACCACATAAAGTGGGAGGGCCTATGTTTTCATTTGAAATTCAAGACAAAGTACTGATTGCACACAAAATCTATTTAGGGACACTCAATAAATGACTGAGATTCTTCCCTTTAAACCTCACAAAACAATGCAAATAACATATGAAATGAATGAAAAAATAAAATAAAATAAATATAACGCACTTCCAACCAATTATTGCATTGAAATAAAGGGTTTAACAGTCCAAGAACATTGATTGTCCCTCACGACAGCAAGTTAACAATTTGCAGAGATTTTTAAATCTTTATTAAAAAAAACTTCTTTTACATTGTCTTTTCGACACACAACATAAAAAAAAAACTCCCTACACACCACTACTACCAAAAGAACATTCACACAAGGAAAAATAGCCCTTCCCAAGAGGTTGACATTTACAACTTCCTACCCAAACCGATAGGAACAGTAAATGACTATTATATTTTAAATTTGTATTGTTGTCAAGTTGACAACATGGTTGTCAACTCAACAAATCACATTCATTTGAAATTTATATTTATTAAACCAGCTTACTAAAGGCCTTTTATTACTCTAATCTAACTCTAAGACCTTAAACCACTCTAAAACCCTCTATGAGCCTTCTAGGCTTCATGTTGCCAATTTTAGGCAATTACATATTTTGGGCACCTTAAGTGCATTACATCATTTTTAATGGTTGTATTGTCCATATTACATTGATTAGGACCTTTATATGTCATTAAACCATTTCATCTACCATAGGATCCACAAATGACCCAAGGTACACTTTATCCCTCAAAATGCCCCTAAGGCTTACAATATTTGATCTCAATACAAAATGATAAAAAACATATCAAAACACATTTAAATGACCATTATAGGTCTTATTACAATCAAATGACCCATCATGGTCATGTTTCCTTTACTTTCCCCTAGGATCTATTCAGTGACCCTAGTTCCCTCTAGGCCTTTTGTCATTGGCCCTGGTGCTCCTGCACCATACTCTACAGCTTTGAAACATTTCCAAGTCCTCTTGGAAACCTTCATATAAAAAAAATGTTGGTAAAATAATTAGGCCTTCATCTTGAGCTTTGGAAAATATAGGTCCTCTTAGAACAATGCTTCTCCATGAAACTTCATCTTTCATTTAGGCTTGCTCTTCTTCACCAATGTAAACATGGTTTTCCCATGCTGATGCTTCTCATTCACCAAGATACCAACCTGTACCTCTGATTCACCTTGTGCTATCTTCACTCTGGGAGAAATTTTTTTCATCTTTTGAGCCTTGTCATGGCCCATCTCTAGAATCTTCATCTCTTCATTGAAGGTTGCTCCCTCATATGCCTCCAAAAGTCCTCCATTACTCTACCATTCCTCTACTATTGCAGAAAACTGATCCCATAAATCAACTGTCATGACCCTCTAGACATCATTTATCTTATTTCTTGAAGATATTTAATTATTCAGTGATGAGTTATATTATTTTCTTTTATGTTACCTAGAATTTTAAATTAAAATTTCATATTACATTATTGTCATTTAGTGGATTTTTTATTTGTTCATTTATTTATTATCTCCTTAGAGGGTAATTATTAAAGATTAAATCAAGATAAACTTAAAGACTACCAAATTTTATTTAACAAAAAATAATAATAATAAACTCCTAGCATCCAACTTTATAAATAGATAATTATAATATTAAGCTAAGGTTTTAAATAATTGCCAAATAATTAAAATAATAATAATCAAACCCAATAACTATTTAAATTGACAAATTTATAAGATGACCATATAAATTATAATGTTCAAATTAAAAATAAAATATAAACATTCCACATTATAATACTCAAACCAAGACATTGGAAATAAAGCCAAAAAAATACAACCAAAAAAAACGTTCATTCACACAATGCAGGGCAGGAAATGGCAATGAAGAGAGAGGGCATACACATCCATCTCTGTGTAGAAGACTGGCGTCAATGGAGCCATGGCAAGCTAAGAATGATTGCATGACATCTACAGCCCACGTGGAGAGACCAGAATAAGAGAAATCTGATTTAAGCCCATCTGTAAATTCTTCTAGAAAGAGACATGACCACCTATGGATAACTGACTCAAAAGGAAACAAAAGGACATCGAATGGATTGGTATGGGGATGAGGGATATGTGTTGTTCCTGAATGTGAACCTGTGTTTTTTTTTTAAAGAAAAAGAGAGGAAGGTTGTCAAAAATGAAGGAGAAGGGAATAGGGGAGCAGGTGGAAAGAAATGGCGGCCAAAGCTACTAATTTTTCTCTTCTTTTTCATCCAAACTCCACTTCCTCAGCTGTACCAGGTATATAAAATGTCAATTAGGTAAATTACTTCCTACATTAAAAATTGAACAAATTCATTTATGTCTGAAAACTTCACTGAACAAAAGAATATAGTCTGGTAATTTCCTTTGATCATTTTGTAGAGTTGACAAGAAGATCTAATTATTTTGAGTCTTGTATACCATTCATTAATTTTGCTATCATATATTTCAATTTTCTTCAAAATAGATTTGGATGAATAGAAAGGGTTTTGATGTAGCTTCTTTATTTCCAAAATTAGTATTATGTAGAAAGCCCATTCTTGGGTAGACCGGTAACATCTTAGACATAAAACTATGCTTGAGTCTTTTAAATTTTTGGGATGTAAATAAAGAAAATGCTTTGATTTGAAAGATATAAACAATTTATAGAATAAGCTGTTATAAGAAAACCTTTTCAGTAAGCCATATAATCTGTTTAATGGTTGGCATTATATACAAAAGTCTCAACTAATAACCTATGCTCACTGGAAATATAGGATTTTGGTTATATTATGATGCGGGTTATTTCCAGAACTCCAGTATACACAACATTATATTTAGATTTGTCTTGTATTACAAATGCTAGGGGAATCTTATATGAATCTTATGTACATTTATAGCTTATGTTCTAATCACAGTATGTGTGTATACACAACATATGTTACAAATTTAATTGACTAGCCAAAAGTTTGAAAAAAATGATAGTAATACTTACCAATAAAAAATGATGACAACCAAGTGGTCAAGAAAATATCTCTAAAACAAGCACATATGTGAGCTTGTAGGTACATGAATATATATGCAGATAACATAAAATTTATGAGACTAAAATTATTATCAAACTTGAGAAATTGCACTAACCTACTGGATATAGTATGAACTATCATTACATAAAATAAAAATTAGAAAAAAATAGATCTTTAAATTGTTGACAAAAGGGGTGGGAAAGAATGTGAAAAGTGAATTGTAATTTCAGAATTGTACTTTGCAGGCTTGGGAATTATGATGTTTGTTTACTTTTTAGTTCAATATAATAGTTTTGTCTTATAATCTATCTGAATGTGAGTATTGATGTTCTTAAGCGGCTTTTACAAAAGAAAACTGAATAACATCATAAGTTGAAGCTCACTATTTAAGGGAAGATTAACTTGACTCTTCCAACAAGCTTTTAGCATTCTAGAACAAAGCAAAAGTTAACATCTAATAAACTGGTGGTTGTCAAACATTTATACTTATGTTAGAAATTAGGAAAAACTAGTTCTGTATCAATCAAAGGGAGAGGAAGTATGATACATGCGCATAGGTAAAACTTATGCATGGTTAAACTATAACCTTGAATCAAGTTCTGATAATATATATAATCAATGGCTCAGGATTCCACTTGATTCACCCAAGTGGGTGTATGATGGCGAAGAACTGTTTGGGATGGGTAATGCCCAAAAGAGTTTGTCCCTGCAATAGTTACACCAAAACTCAGTAGAAACCAAAACTACATACTACGTTAGTGTGAGTGGTGCAAGGGACTTGATCCCATGGATACGGGTATGTAGGAAACTTGGTAGGTGAAGGATACCTCCAGTGCACAAGTTGTTAGAAATAGGAAATATTGAGAGGGGGGGTGAATCAGTATTTCACAAACTTTTTCTTTTGCCCACTTATGGATATAACAGATTACTTTAGTGCATATAAAGATTATCAAGCTGATTAACAAACATAGCAGTAAATAGAAAGAACTGATAACACATCATATGTTCTCGAGGAAACCCTGGCCAAGGGAAAACCCCAGTGGGGATGGTACCCACAAAGATCACTAATCAAAAGTATCATGTTAGGGATATTGGACCCTGTTAGGAGTCAATTTACAATATATAGTAGATTTGTCCTGGTTAAAGGACTTTAGGCCTTGTTAGAAGCCTTAACCCTGTTAGGAGTTAGATTACAAAACCTGATCACCAGCTAAGCTCACTGCCCAAACAGGTAATACAAAAATGTTTCTGACTGTAATATGGTACTGCTTACAACTTCGCATCAATAGCCTTTGCTGCTATCACAATATATAACTATCGCAAGTTATTTTTTCTTTCTTTTTACATCTCACTGATATCTTTCATTACATTTCAAGTATGCCTAATATATGAGTTATTAAAGCTAATAACTTTACATGGTTGGCATCCAAAATATTTATCCAAGAGTAAACATCTAGAATGTCATCCCTTCATAATGTTAAGTCATTATTTTGACAAGCAAAAATAATCCCTTAACTCTTTTGCTAAAACTGTCTCCAAAACTGCTCTGTCTGCAAAACTGTCTTCGGTAAACTTTGAATAACTTTGTCTGTACTGCTCCAAACTTTATGTGCACTGAGATGGGGTATCCTCATACTCTCTAGAAGCTTTAGTTAACTGCACAAACAAAAATATTGCTCCAGTGGACGTCGCCAACTAAATCTTCATCGGGTGCTCTATCAGAATCACTGTATTCAAACTTAGACAATTTCTTCCTTCAACTTTGCATACTTGCATTCCAAATTTTGCACTCTCAATAGAGATCATATGTTTCCATAATGACAACATCTATGCATCCACATTAGCCAAATTGCCAACAATCTCCCCCTTTGTCATTGGTGGCAACATATGGGAAAATTGGCTAAGTGTGCAAACAAAACTTCAAAAAACTTATACAAAATTTTGTGGCCAAAAGTTATACAATATGTATACAATATCATACTCCATAGAATAGCTCCCCCTATGAGTATCCTTCCTCAACATATATTCAATTTTTTGCTATCTCTCCCCCTTTGACAACAATGACAAAGATAGGGTGTACAAAAATTATAAAAACTTTATACCTTATTATCAGTTATTGCAAAGCCGGTAGGCTTGCAACACAATCACCAAACTCTAACTTCCAAGATTCAAAATCTTTCTCCCATATCATCCTGATGGATTCAACAACATTGAGTAGAGTACTCAATCCGTATGCTGCTGTCTGACAAGCTTGCAGGGAATTGAAACTAAACTTCTGAAATGATGTCTTTGCTGAAAGACACTGCTCAATTTGATCTTCAACAATTGATATCTTGATTGAGACATGCTCTCTCAAGATGTTAATCCTGATCATCTTTCTATTCTTCTCCTCTACTATCATTCTGATTTCATCTTTCAATTTCCTTATGTTCTTCTCTACAGAACTTATCTTGACATTAGGGCTTGTCAAGGTGTTTGTCTCAGCTGTAATAGCATCTAACTTTTCTCTGATCTTCTTATCCTCTTCAACTGTTAGGATTTCTAATTTGGTGCACTGTATATACAAATTCTTTCCTGTCTCAAAATGTCTCCTCAAATTCTTTATACATACATCTAAACTACCAATATCATTTCTAATATTTACACTTAAATTTTGTTGCATTTCTACTTCAAAGTCTTCCTGAGCTTTTATTCTAGCAATATCCTTCAAGTTAGAAAATTCAAATTCAAAAGAATTCATTACTGATTGAGCTTTCTCAAGTGGATCCAATTCAGATACCTTAGTGCTGATCACACTCTCAAGTTTCTCTGTCAAAACTCTAACTTTGCCTTCAAGGTCTTTCACCTTCTTATTCTTTCCAATAATTTTATTCAGAGATGTAATGAACTCAAGCTGATCATCATCTTCAACTTCTTTTCCAAGGTCTTCAAACATTGAACCAATATGCCTCTTCTTACTGTCAGGTGCACTAATGTCTTCAACTGGTTTAGAGGGTGCACTAGAGGTAGTGGCTTCTGTCAAAATTTGTTTGCCTTTGACTGTCTGTTCTGCTGGAACAGATTCTCATACAGTTAGTGCTTCCTCTACCTCTGTATTCTTCTCTGATTCTATGACTGTTTCTTGCTCTCCCAAAGCCAAATTGTCAACAATATTTCCTAGATCATGAAATACTACATCATCTGATTCTAAAGTCACTTTGGTGCCTTCAATATCCATTGATTCTATGCCAATATTGATATGTGAAGAAGATGGGACTTCTTCAATACCAACTTTCTCTGCATACAGTTCCTCTGATTGCTTTTGTTGAGGGTCTAATTCAACATGCTTTTCTACAACTATATCTGCAAGAACTTGCATTACTGCTTGCTCTGTCTCTTTTTGTACTTCCTCCTTTTTGCCTCCCATTATAAGGATTGTTCTTCGCTTAGTTCTCAATAAAGTTCCAAGAGATTTCAAGAATCTCTTCAAATGATCTTCATCCTTAACTTCACAGAACTGTCTGATTACATGTTCTCTCATCTTTATGTCCTCTTCTTGTGCTCTCTATTTTCTATTCAAAGGTCTGTTATACAAATCTTCTGGGATCTTACCATGAATGGTGCTGAGTT
The DNA here is from genome assembly GCA_027943335.1 of Chamaecyparis obtusa. NCBI lineage: Eukaryota > Viridiplantae > Streptophyta > Pinopsida > Cupressales > Cupressaceae > Chamaecyparis > Chamaecyparis obtusa. Next base: position 49,356 of record BSBK01008577.1, read on the forward strand.
TCTTATCTGCCACAATCATGTGTGTAACCATTGCATTTTCAAAATTCAATCTGTAAAATGATCCATATAGATCATATAATTTATTCAACTTAGTGAAGTCTCCATGCTTCAATATATCTTCATTAACTCTTTCAATTCTTGGTTTCCAAGTTTTCTTCTTAACTGAAACTACATCATCATCTTTAATTACTGCTACATTTCTATGTATAGGTGGTACAACCACTTTCTGTCTCTTGTCGGGTCCTGTTGCACTCACTTTTACTCTTTTGCTTGGAATAGGAGAAAAAGATTTATCTCCTTCATCTTTTTTAGGTACTTCAACTTTTACCTTTACTACAATAGGATCAATAGGATCTGCACTTGATGTCTCAGGTGAAATTACAAGATTTTCACTTTGCCTCAGGGCTTCTACAGTCTTCTTAGCTATGTCAAACTCATGACTTGACATACCAGATTCTTTCAATATTTTCTTCATAGTAGATTCAACTCTCTTACTAGATTGCTTCTTTTCTCTCAAACTTATTGCAGAGTTGAAATTCTCTTCATAGGTTCCAAACCTATTTGCATGACCATCCAACTCACACTTTAACAATCTATTCACATATCCTACTATTTCTGATTCAAATATTTCATAGCCAAGAGGGTCTGTGATTTCCATTCTAGGCTCAACTGCTTCAATGTAGGTGAAATAAGTGTCAACCATAAAAAATGTCATCTTTATGCTTTTCAACTAAGGATTGAGGAATCCTTGATTTGTTCTTAACAATATTCTGAAAAGTCTTCAATACAAGCTTCACACTGTCATTAACTTTATCAAAAAGGTGCTTCATGTAAACTAAGTTTATTCTTTCCATTGTGTTCACATTGTCACTCCAATCAAATGTATAAGCAAATCTTCTCAAAATATGGAAAAACATATAGGTTATCAGAGATGAAAACCTAAACTGAGTGTACTTAGCCTTCTTAATCTTTTCTAAGTTCTCAAATAACTGAATTTTCAAGATTTCACATAGGTCTACTGGTTTCTTCTCAATACAAATAAGATAAGCTACATGAATCATTCCTGCAGCCATGTCATCTTCCCTTAAACTACCGCAGAATTTAGTTGTTAGGATCTTGCAAAGGTACCTAACATCATCTTGCTTAATCTTACTTATCACAATTCCTCTACCATTATAACTAGATCCAGTATTATCTAAAACAATCTTTCTCATGTTCTTTTCATTCAGTGGAATCTCTCCAACTTTTGATAATCCTGTAACTTCATGAATTAGGTCGGCAGTTATATCAATAACTCTATCCTCCATCCAGAATTTCCCATTGTGGATTCTACTTAAAATGATCTTGGTACATTCCTCATCATTGAATTCATACTTCATGGAATATTTGATAATTTCATTGTTCTCTAAGTGCCCATAAGCTAGTTTAACTAACATGTCTTGATTGTACAATTTCCTATAATCATCACTAAAATCTGCATCTCCCAAAGTTTCAAACTTACAACCTAGATATCCTTTAACATTCTCAATGTGCAATACTCCGTCTGGTACGGATGATAATGCTAGACTGTCATCAATTTCAGTTGGTTCTACTGGTTCTTTCTTAATCTTTGTTCTATTCTTATCCTTAACATTATGAACCATAGAAATATCCATCTTATCAAGAAATACCTCAACTTTGCAAATCTAGGGTTTCGGTATGATTGTCACTGCAAACTACTTCCAAACTTCTTCAAATCATCCTTAACTCACTTTTCTTCTTTCAAATCTCTTTTCAATCACTTTGTAATCATAATAACTTTGATTTTGACCTTATAACACTTCTCATTAACTCGATCTAACATCGCATTCATTCATTTTGCCGCTAAAACCTCAAAAAGTTGATTCTGCAAACCTGCAATCATAAAACTTTCTGCGACCTCGCAAAACACAATATTTTCTTTTGCACACTTAACCATAGCATTAGTACAACATAATAAACCTATATCTAACTGTGCAAAACTTAACTCATTCAAATTCCTAATCTACACTAATCCTAAGTCCTAAACTACAGAAACTTACATAAAATACGTGCTTAAAGAAGGGTCAGGTAAAGATTCATCCTTACCATCGGTTACATTACCTTCTTGACTACTTTCAATGTTGACTATACCTCCTTGATCTGTGCCTTTGTCAAATTCTACTTCATCTTTATTGCTACAGCAACCTTCCTCTTTGTTTCCTGCATTTTCATTCCTTCTTGCATTGTTCCTAGGGTTAGGGTTATGATGATAACCTCCGTTGTTCATTCTGCAAAATCTTGCTGAATGTCCAAACTTGTTGCATATCTGACAAATGATTCCATTGTTTCCAAATCTCTGTCCTTGCTGTGACCTGCAATTTCTAGCAATGTGTCCTACTTTGTTGCATCTAAAACATACTACCACTTTTCTTTGATTCATTTCTTCAATAGATTTCTTATCTGCATTGTTAGTATTCCCAATCATTCTATCATAATTATTCAAAATTACTTTAGGTCTTCTACATTCGTTATCTCTATGTCCAAAACTATGACAATTATAACAATGTCCATTAAAAGATTTAAATTGCTTACCTGTGCAATCTCTCTTCATGTGCCCAATAGTATTACAAGCAAAACATCTACCTTTGAATTCTCTTTGCATACCTTTAGATGATTCTTCCTATTTTGGTTCTTCTTGCTTTGGTTCTTCTTTCTCTCTAGGTGGTTCTTCTTTAGATGGATCTTCCAATGTGTTCTCATCTAGCTTTATTTCCTCCACACTTTCAGATGTCTTCAGATCTGGCTTCTTACTTTCATGGTTTTTTCTAAACATACTATATCCAAATCCAGTCCTATCAAAGAATGGTTCTTCAAAAGAAATTTGTTTTTCAGTCTTATCACCTTTTGAATATAGCCTTTCAAGGTGTTGTTTAGATTGAGTTAATTCACCTTTCACAATTTTATTATACTTCTCAAGTTCCACATACTGCATTTTTACTTTTTCAGATTCAGATGTTTCCTTTTCAAGTCTTGACCTCAGATCTTCATTCTCAATTTTCAATTTTTCATTATCAGATCTCAAATTTCCATCTTTCATACTAAGCTTCAGATTTACTATCTTCAACTCATGCTTAAGGATCTCATTTTCTTTTTCTAATTCATCACAATCTTCAACAAGCATATCAGATTTCTTTTCAGATTTCAGATCTTCAATCTTACCTTTCAATTTGTCAATAGCATTCTTTGCATCTTCATATTTTCTTCTTAAGGAGTTTCTTTCATCAGTAAGCATATCAATCTATTCAAGAGCTTCTTCAAGATTCTTCTGAAGTTGATCCATATCCATAGAGATCTTACTCAAGCTACTAAGCTTTCCTTGAATGTTCTTTCTCCGAGTAACTGTGCTCTAATACCAATTGTTAGAAATAGGAAATACTGAGAGGGGGGGGTGAATCAGTATTTCACAAACTTTTTCTTTTTCCCACTTATGGATATAACAGATTACTTTAGTGCATATAAAGATTATCAAGCTGATTAACAAACATAGCAGTAAATAGAACTGATAACACATCATATGTTCTCGAGGAAACCCTGGCCAAGGGAAAACCCCTGTGGGGATGGTACCCACAAAGATCACTAATCAAAAGTATCCTATTAGGGATATTGGACCCTGTTAGGAGTCAATTTACAATATATAGTAGATCTGTCCCGGTTAAAGGACTTTAGGCCTTGTTAGAAGCCTTAACCCTGTTAGGAGTTAGATTACAAAACCTGATCACCAGCTAAGCTCACTGCCCAAACAGGTAATACAAAAATGTTTCTGACTGTAATATGGTACTGCTTACAACTTCACATCAATAGCCTTTTCTGCTATCACAATATATAACTATCGCAAGTTATTTTTTCTTTCTTTTTACATCTCACTGATATCTTTCATTACATTTCAAGTATGCCTAATATATGAGTTATTAAAACTAATAACTTTACATGGTCGGCATCCAAAATCTTTATCCAAGAGTAAACATCTAGAATGTCATCCCTTCATAATGTGAAGTCATTATTTTGACAAGAAAAAATAATCCCTTAACTCTTTTGCTAAAACTGTCTCCAAAACTGCTCTGTCTACAAAACTCTCTTCAGTAAACTTTGAATAATTTTGTCCGTACTACTCCAAACTTTATGCCCACTGAGATGGGGTATCCTCATACTCTATAGAAGCTTTAGTTAACTGTGCAAACAAAAATATTACTCCAGTGGATGTCGCCAACTAAATGTTCATCGGGTGCTCTGTCAGGATTACTGTATTCAAACTTAGACAATTTCTTCCTTCAACTTTGCATACTTGCATTCCAGATTCTGCGCTCTCAATAGAGATAACATGTTGCCATAATAACAACATCTATGCATCCACATTAGCCAAATTGCCAACACAAGTGCCTTGGACATAATTAAAGTGGTTTCATCTTAACCATCAAGAAAAGATACAAGCTTCTAAATTTATTAAAATAAGAAAAGAATTATTCTTAGGAAGGTATCTATACCCAGCCGGATGCCCGAAAGCTGAGAGAGACTATAGAACTTAAAGTTACTTTTAGTAGTCTGCACTTGGCCATAAGCCCGAAAACCAAGGAAGGGTGCAGATCTTATTTTAGAACCTTGCTAAGAACCTTGGCACAGTCTTGGGTAGACTATGAAATTTCTTGCAAGTTACTCTGGACCCAGATGGTCCCGAAGAGTGTAAGTCTCTGATTAGAGTGTTAAGTGTTTCATGTCCTTATTAACCCATCCTGGATGGATGGAAGAATTAATTCTATGTCACTTACTGCATCCTCTATCCCACATGGTTAGAGATTGGGTTCGGATGACCCATTTATTTTCCCAGTGCAAAAGACCCCGGATGGCTAACTGGAAAATTTGTCCTGGATGGACTCTTTAAAAGAAATTCTCCTGAGCAATCAATGATTAACTTTATCAAGTAAACAAAAAAAATCTAGCATTGTAATCCAAGTTGATATGTTATTAATGAATATTCTAGTTTTTCTGTTATTTTAATTCTTAGGACAAGTTGGTCCCTACATGTGGTATCAGAGCTAGGTTCAAATACTCAACCTAAAGGCCTACAACTTAGCATGTATGTTTTAAAAGTAAGGGAAAAATTGAAGTGATAAGCTGTATATGATGTACTTATTAAAATTTGAATACTTGATAATCTATGTTTCAGAATGGTGGAGAGGGTTTATTCCCGCAGGAGGAAGAACTCCTCTATAAACATACAGCAAGATCCTCAGACACACCTAGAATCCACTACAATGTCCCTCGAGAGGACATTGACACAGAGACACTATCCTCAATGGTAAATAGAATTAAAAAGATCAAAACCAAAAGATCCAAAGGGGGGCAGAAATAGAAGGCTGATAAGCCTTCTGTAGTAAGAAATTTTCCTTTCGGAACAGGACATAACACCCCGACAATTAGTAAGCAAGTTATGGAGAATTACTAGCAAGTACACCCTAGGAATACATCAAGAAACTCTGACTCTGAGGAGGAGCTAGAAGAGGAAAGGGACCCAGAGTAGTTTTCCCAGGAATGTAATCTGTAAATGTGTATAGTATCTTGTATAAATGTAAAAGTGGAATGTGTACCTAGAGCAAGTACCCTTGTAACAATTACTATACCAAAAATAAAGATGTTTCTTCTTTAAAAATGATTGCAATGCTTGTCCGTATTAAGTATGTCTTTAATAAATAATTCAATTAAAGCTTAAGATTTAGTCTATTCAGTTTTAACATATAAATATTATTGGCATGCATATATCGGGATACTAATGGCTCGAACTAGAGGACCTCATGGAGGAAGAAGAGGAAGAACTGCACCCTCTACTCAAAATCAAAACTCAACAGAACAAACTGAGAGTGGTATAGAAGTTATCATTAACTTGTTAACTAAACAAAGAGATCAGATCCATAACTTATAACAAACTGTAAAGGATTTAAGCACCAGGCAAGAACAGATAGAGAATGTTCTGGAAAACCCTAGAGGGAATGAGGAGAAAAACCTCCATGGAATAGGACATGAAAACACTCCCCCAATAGTTCCTCCACCCAAGAAAGCTACTCCACCCAGGAAAGCTACTACAGATAGCCCTACTCAGCAAGGGAGTATCTTTGATCCTTCTAAGGACATCCAGAAAATTTCCCCACCTAAGTTTGATAGAAAAAATGTTGGGGATGCAGCCAAGGATTGGTAAAGAGAAATGGAAAATTATTTTGAGTTAAAAGATTATCGAGAAAGCATGAAGGCTTCACTGGGTGCCTACTAGTTAACAGGAGAGGCAGCCAACTGGTGGACCAAAACTAAAGAGCAGTTTAACTATACCAAGGCAACCTTAAGCTGGGAACAGTTTGTGGAAAACTTTCGTGAGAGGTGGCTTCAACAACTGTATTATGATGAGAAAATGACAGAGTTCATTAATTTAAAACAAGGGCATTTATCAGTAAAACAATATTGGGACCATTTTTCTAAGCTAATGAAGTTTGTCCCTATTTACCAAAAAGATGAAAGGGCCCAAGCAAGAAAATTTATTTTGGGCTTAAACACTGAGATTGGAGCTGAGGTAGACATGTTTATCCTTAGGAGCATGAACCAAGTTTTGGAAAGAGCTCGTAAACAAGAAAAGAAGAACCAGTCTTTGGTAGCAGCCAAACAAACTTTTCAAGATAGAAGACCCTCTTTTAAAAGAAAGGTGGAACACAAAGATTCTTGAGAACAAGGTAATAACAAGGGAAGAGGCCCCCCAGAACTAGTAGCAAATTGGAATCAAGGAAATATTTTCAACCGAAGTACACCTAGAGCTGGATGGAACACACAACCTTAGACTTCAAAAGGGCTAGTTGGAGGATGTTTTATGTGTGGAGGAAACCACTAAGCTAGAGAAAGTTCGAAGGGACAAGGATCAGGTTCTAGACAAGTTCATCAACAACGTCAGATTTATGCTACTGTAAGGAATAAAAAAACCAAGCATCAAAACACCCCCTTGGAAGCAATAGGTATGCTCCTTGGTAGATCTATTTCTATTTTGATAGATATTAGTTCATCAGAAAACTTTATTTCACTAGAAATGATTAAGAAAATGTCTCTACCAAAAAAGGAAATGGATACATCATGGATAGTCCAGTATGGTGACAAAGCTACAAGGACAGTTAACAAATATCTTGAGAATGCTCTTGTTGAGTTTCCTGACATAAGAACCAAAGTAGACTTATATGTTGCCCCTTTGGGGACATATGATGTTATACTAGGGATCAATTGGTTAACTTAGCACAAGGCTACTATTGATTTCCTTCACAAAATAGTATAGTATGTAGATGATGATGGGCATAGAGTTGAGATATACAGGGTATACAAACCTATAACCATAGGAACTATCTCTGCCATGCAATTGAAAAAGGAAAAATGAAAATAGGGAAACCAAATCTTTATGGTGGCTTTAAATGAGAAGGAAGAAAAAGAAACTGCAACTCTTGAGAATAGCCCCTTCCTCCTCTAATTTTGGGATTTATTCCTAGAGGAACTACCAGGAATGCCACCCAATAGGGAGTTTGACTTTTCAATAGAGTTTCTGCAATGAAACAACTCCTGTATCAAAAATTACTTATAGGATGAATACTATTGAACTTCAAGAACTGAAAATACAATTGCAAGAATTGTTAGAGAAGGGATTAATCCGACCTATTGTCTCCCCTTGGGGTGCCCTAGTTATATTTTTTAAAAAGAAAGATGGAACTTTGAGACTATGCATTGACTATAGAATGTTGAATAAGGTAACCATTAGAAACACATATCCATTACCCCGAATTGATGACTTGTTTGACCATATGAAGGGAGCAACAATGTTCTCTAAGATTGATCTTCGATTAGGATACCATCAGTTAAGGATAAAGGATGAGGACATACCAAAGACAACATTCTAGACTAGATATGGTCACTATGAGTTTACCATAGTACCTTTTGGGTTAACTAATGCACCAGTTGCCTTTATGAACTTAATGAATAGTGTATTTCATGATTATCTAGACAAATTTTTGATAGTATTTCTAGACGATATTCTGATTTACTCTAAAAATGAAGAGGAACACTTAACCCATCTCTAGCTAATGATGGAAAGACTCCATAAGCACAAGTTATATGAAAAGTTGTCTAAGTGCTCTTTCTTCAAAAAGAAGATTTATTATCTAGGGCACATCATTTCAATAGAAGGTATATCTGTAGATCCAAATAAAATTAAGGCCATAACAGAATGGCTGATACCTAAAAATGTATCTAAGGTAAGGATTTTCATGGGTTTAGTAGGATATTATAGAAAATTTGTTAGAGACTTATCAAGGATAGAAAATCCTATTACTACCTTGCAAAGGAAAAACAAGAAGTTTATCTGGACAGAGCAATGTGATAAGGCAATCCAAGTTTTAAAAGAGAAGCTAACATCGTCTCCTATTCTAAAGGTACTTGACCCTAATGGTCACTTCACCATAGTTATATATGCATCCATAGAAGGTTTGGGAGGAGTCCTTTTGCAAGATGAAGGCGTACTTGCTTACGAGTCCCAGAAGTTAAAGATTCATGAAGTTAACTATGCTCCACATGATCTTGAATTAGCAACCATAGTACATGCCTTACAGAAATGGAGACATTTCTTATTAGGAAAACCCTTTGAGTTAAAAATAGACCATCAAGGATTGAAATATATTTTTACTCAACCTCACTTAAATGCAAGGCAAAGAAGGTGGCTTGAATTCTTGAGTGAATATGACTTTGAGATTGAGTACATTAAAGGGAAAGAAAATAGGGTAGCTGATGACCTTAGTGGAAGAAAGCATATTATGGCAATCTCTACCTTTCAAGTAGACTTAAAACAACAAATCTTATTGGAATAGGTTAAAGATCCATGGTATTTGCAAGTTAAGGATGCACTTGGAGATTCTTCTATTGAACCCAAGTACAAAGGATATGCCATTGAATCTAATGGACTAATGAAATATCAAGATCAGATATTTGTTCCCAATCTCAAAGGATTAAGAGAAACTATCCTAATTGAAGCCCATAGGGCCCCTTATTAAGGACACCTTGGAGTAAATAAGATGTATGTTGATCTTAAAAATTTATATTATTGGCCAAGTATGAAAAAGGGTATAGTCACCACAATAGCTAAATGCCTTGAATGCTAAAGGATAAAAGCAGAACACATGCATCCTGCAAGTCTACTTTATCCACATAGTGTACCACAATACAAATGGAAGGTTATAAGCATAGACTTTGTCCATGGATTACCTATGACATCTCGTAGGTATAACTGTATTTTGGTAATAGTAGATAAGCTTACCAAGGCAGCCCATTTCATTCCAGGGGATTTGACAGATGATGCTCCAGCTATAGCTCAGAAGTTTATCAAGGAAATTTTTAGGCTTCATGGTATACCTAACAAGATTATCTTAGACAAGGATGCCAAATTTACATCAAGGTTTTGGACCACCTTGCAAGATTCCTTAGGTACACAGTTAAACTTCTGCACAACCTACCATCCAGAAACTGATGGATAAACTGAGAGAACAAACCAGGTTTTAGAAGATTTTCTCTGTATGTACTGTATGGATTAGAAAACCAAATGGGAAGAGTATCTACCATTAGTAGAATTTTCTTATAATAATTCTTTTCAAGCTACTATTGGCATGGCTCTATTTGAAGCACTCTATGGAAGGAAGTGTCGGACACCACTAAGTTGGGATAATCTAGAGGATAAAGTAGTAATCAGACTTGAAATGTTGCAAGACATGGATAATCAGGTGCAACAAATTAGACAAAGAATGAAAGAAGATGCAGACTGGCAAAAAAGCTATGCCGATAGAAACAGGACTCCAAGAAGTTTCTAGATTGGTGAAAAGGTGTTTCTTATAGTTTTCCCTCATAAGAACTCTATATCTTTTGGGAGAAAGTCCAAGTTGGCTCCACATTTTGTTGTACCTTTTGAAGTTTTAAAGGAGATCAACCCAGTAGCCTATCGTTTAGCTCTGCCTCCGGCACTGAGCTGCACTCATGATGTGTTCCATGTATCCTTGCTAAAAAGATATAAACTTGATCCTAAACATATTCTAAATTGGAATGCCTTGCATGTGGAAGAGCTAGGAACCATAACAATCTATCCATGTCGCATCATAGAGAGATGGTAATACTAGCTGCGGAATCTAATGGTGGACCAATGTAAAGTACAGTGGGATCAATATGCGATAGAGAATGCGACTTGGGAGGATACTACAAAAATCAAGAAAAATTATCCGCATTTATTTTTGAATGCTAAAAACTTTGTTAATTTTGGATAAATGTTATTTTCGTAAACTCTACGAGAGGTTGAAATTTGCTAGCATCTAGAATTTGACTTTTGATAAACGTTATTTTAATAAACTCTATGAATGATGGAATCATGCTAATATACAATTGATTTTATAGTATATCGTAAATGTTTACTTTCAAGGATTCTATATGTTCAAATTTTGATATGCATACCATAATTTTGTACTTCTTATGGTACACTATAATTATCATGCATCGAGATGATGCATTATTAAAGGGGGGAAAGGATGTCACGACCCTCTAGACATCATTTATCTTATTTCTTGAAGATATTTAATTATTCAATGATGAGTTATATTATTTTCTTTTATGCTACCTAGAATTTTAAATTAAAAATTCATATTATATTATTGTCATTTAGTGGAATTTTTAATTTGTTCATTTATTTATTATCTCCTAAGACAGTAATTATTAAAGATTAAATCGAGATAAACTTAAAGACTACCAAATTTTATTTAACAAAAAATAATAATAATAAAACTCCTAGTATCTGACTTTATAAATAGATAATTATAATATTAAGCTAAGGTTTTAAATAATTGCCAAATAATTAAAATAATAATAATCAAACCCCATAACTATTTAAATTGACAAATTTATAAGATGACCATAAAAATAATAAAATGTTTGCCTCTGCATCAGGCTTACAAATTAGTAATTATAATGATCAAATTAAAAATAAAATATAAACATTCCACATTATAATACTTGAACCAAGACATTGGAAATAAAGCCAAAAAAAAACAAAAAACATTCATTCACACAATGCAGGGCATGAAATAGCAGTGAAGAGAGAGAGCATATGTGTGCATCTCTTTGTAGAAGACTGGCGTCAATGGAGCCGTGGCAAGCTAAGAATAATTGCATGACATCTACAGCCCACATGGAGAGACCAGAATAAGAGAAATCTGATTTAAGCCCATGCGCAAATTCTTTTGGAAAGAGCCATGATTCAAAAGGAAATAAAAGGACATCGAATGGATTGGTATGGGGACGGGGGATATGCTTTGTTCTTGAATGTGAACCTGTGTTTAATTTTTAAAAGAAAAAGAGAAGAAGGTTGACAAAAATGAAGAAGGGAATAGGGCAGCAACTGGAAAGAAAAGGAGGCCAAAGCTACTAATTTTTCTCTTCTTTTTCATCAAAATTCCACTTCCTTAGCTGTACCAGGTATGTGAAATTTCAATTAGGTAAATTACTTCCTACAAAAAAATCTGAACAAATTCATTTATGTCTGAAAACTTCACTGAACAAAAAAAATATAGTCTGGTAATTTCCTTTGATCATTTTGTAGAATTGACAAGAAAATCTAATTATTTTGAGTCTTGTATACCATTCATTGATTTTGCTATCATATATTTCAATTTTCTTCAAAATAGATTTGGATGAATAGAAAGGATTTTGATGTAGTTTCTTTTTTTCCAAAATTAGTATTATGTAGAAAGCCCATTCTTGGGTAGACCGGTAACATCTTAGACATAGAACTATGGTTGAGTCTTTTAAATTTCTGGGATGTAAATGAAGAAAATGTTTTGATTTGAAAGATATAAACAATTTAACCTAGCATCATTATTCTTCCATAGTATAAGCTGTTATAAGAAAACCTTATCAGAAAGCCATATAATCTGTTTAATGGTTGGCATTATATACAAAAGTCTCAGCTAATAACCTATGCTCACTGGAAATATAGGATTTTGGCTATATGATGACGTGGGTTATTTCTAGAACTCCAGTGTCCACAACATTATATTTAGATTTGTCTTGTATTACAAATGCTAGGGGAATCTTATATGAATCTTTTGTACATTTACAACTTATGTTTTGATCATAGTATGTGTGTATACACAACATATGTTACAAATTTAATTGACTAGCCAAAAGGAAGAAAAAAATGATAGTAATACTTACCAATAAAAAATGATGATAGCCAAGTGGTCAAGACAATATCTCTAAAACAAGCACATATGTGAGCTTGTAGGTACATGAATATATATGCAGATAACATAAAATTTATGAGACTAAAATTATTATCAAACCTAAGAAATTGCACTAACCTGAGCTGGATACAGTATGAACTGTCATTACATAAAATAAAAATTAGAAAAAAAAATAGATCTTTAAATTGTTGACAAAAGGGGTGGGAAAGAATGTGAAAAGTGAATTGTAATTTCAAAATTACACTTTGTAGGCTTGGGAATTATGATGGTTGTTTACTTTGTAGTTCAATATAATAATTTTGTCTTATAATCTATCCAAATGTGAGTAGTGATGTTCTTAAGTGACTTTTACAAAAGAAAACTGAATAACATCATAAGTTGAAGCTCACTATTTAAGGGAAGATTAACTTGACTCTTCCAACAAGCTTTTAGCATTCTAGAACCAAGAAAAAGTTAACAACTAATAAACTGGTGGTTGTCAAACATTTATACTTATGTTAGAACTTAGGAAAAACTAGTTCTATATGAATAAAAGAGAGAGGAAGTATGATACATGCGCATATGTAAAACTTACACATGGTTAAACTATAACCTTCAATCAAGTTTTACTAATATTTATAGTGAATGGTTTAGGATTACACCCTATTGGCCCGGGTGGGTGTATGATGGCGAAGAACAGTTTGGGATGGGTAATGCCCAAAAGAGTTTGTCCCTGCAACAGTTACACCAAAACTCAGTAGAAACCAAAACTACATACTACGTTAGTGCAAGCAGTGCAAGGGCCTTGATCCCATGGATACAGGTATGTAGGAAACCTAGTAGGTGAAGGATACCTCCAGTGCATAGGTGCCTTGGACATAATTAAAGTGGTTCCATCTTAAAAATCAAGACAAGATACAAGCTTCTAAATTTATTAAACTAAGAAAAGAATGATTCTCAGAAGGCATCTCTACTTGACCGGATACCCAAAAGTCGAGAGGTGGTATAGAACTTAAAGTTACCCTCGGTAGTTTGCACATGGCCATAAGCCCATAAATCGAGGAAGGGTGCAAATCTTATTTTATAACCTTTCTAAGAACCTTGGCACAGTCTTGGGCAGACTGTGAAATTTCTTGCAAGTTACTTTGGACCTAGACGGTCCCAAAGAGTGTAAGTCTCTAATCAGAGCATTAAATGTTTCATGTCCTTATGAACCCATCCCAGATGGAGGGAAGAATGACTTATATGTCACTTACTACATCCTCTATCCCACACGGTTAGAGATTAGGTTCGAATGACCCCTTTATTTCCCAGGACAGAAGAGCCCGGATGGCTAAGTGGAAAATTTGTCCCGGATGGACTCTTTAAAAGAAATTCTCTTGAGCAATCAATGATTAACTTTATCAAGTAAACAAAAAAAAATATAGTGTTGTAATTCAAGTTGATATGTTATTAATGAATCTTCTAGCTTTTCTGTTATTTTAATTCTTAGGACAGGTTCGTCCTTACATCAACCTCATCTTCAAGACCTTCTAGGCCTTCCACTATGATGTCTCCTCTAGCATCCACGAAGACTTCTTCACAAATCTTTACACCTTTCATCATAGGTGCATCAAGAGTACCCTTCCTAGTACTCTCTTCTTCCTCCACTTGTCTCTTCTTCCTTGCTGTTGCAACTAGTCTCTGAATAGGCCACTTCACCTTCTTCTTTAACCTTAAATGCCAACTTGTAGCATCCTTGAGACCTTCCTCAAGTTTCTTCAATCTTGCTTCACCTTCTTCCATGGATCTTTTTAGACTTCTTATCTTTTCCAATGCTTGTCTTCTTACTTCCTCCTTTTGTATTGCTTCTTCCTTCTTTATTGCTTCTTCTTTCCTCTTTTTATCGACTTCTTCTCTTTTCTTTCTTTCAGAATCTTTAAAGTCTTTATATGCCTCACATATTACCCTTTCTTCCATTGTCAAATACATCTTGACTATCTTTACCAACTACAAGGATCTACTTCCTTTCTCTGATACAACTTGATGCGAAGGGTAGCAGATCATATGGGAATCTTCAATGAATCCCTAAATCAAGACCTCTCAATCCAGTCAGAACTCTTCCTTTGTCTACCTTCAATTCCACTAGACTTCACATCTTAAATCCTACATCTACTCACCTTTGTCCTTCCCAAACATTGGGTTGTATCATATGCTTGTCCTACAATAACAATGAGGACCTAACTCTAAGAATAGTCACTATAAACACCCTATGAAAAGGGTCCCTTTCCACCCAACCTCTTAAACACCTTTGGGACACCCCACACTAACTTTCAAAACCCTTTCCTCCTTCACACAACTCCCTTGATACATGCATGAAGAAAAACTTCTTGTATTTTGCACTATGACTACATTATTGGTGTCTTCTTTGACACACCTGTATACAGAGGTTCATAACTTTCAAACCAAATAAAAATTCTCGATCGCTTTGGTGAGGATGGGTACAATTAGGCTATATCACACATATAAAAAGAAGAGAAAGATCCAATAGTTGGTTGGAAATATATTGCCCCCGTACTAAGGGTCTTTGTTTCTGATACAATGTTCTTTGTTAATCAGAGATCATTAACTCCATCCCATGCATGCTCCTGCAAATAAACATCTATGGAAACATATAGTACATTGATTGGCTCCTCCCATAAGTCACATGCACCACACAAAGTGGGAGGGCCTATGCTTTCATTTGAACTTTAAGACAAAGTACTGGTTGCACACAAAATCTGTTTAGGGACAATCAACAAATGACTGAGATTCTTCCCTTTAAACCTCACAAAACAATGCAAATAACATATGAAATGAATGAAAAAATAAACCACCATAAATATAATGCATTTCCAACCACTTATCATATTGAAATAAAGGGTTTAATAGTTCAAGAACATTGATTGTTCCTCACGACACCAAGTTAATAATTTATAGAGATTTTTAAATCTTTATTGAAAAAAAAATTCTTTTACATTGTCTTTTTGACACACAACATCAAAAACAAAATCCCTACACACCACTACTACTGAACTCATGTTCACACAAGGAAAAACAATCCTTCCAAAGTGGTTGATAGTTAGAACTTCCTGCCCAAACTGATAGGAACAGTAAATGATTGTTATATTTTAAATTTGTATTTTTGTCAAGTTGACAATATGGTTATCAATTCAACAACTCTCATTCATTTGAAATTTATCATTATTCAACCAACTTACTAAAGGCCTTTTAGTACTCTAACCTAACTCTAAGACCTTAAACCACTCTAAAACCCTCTGAGCCTTTTAGGCTTCATGTTGCCAATTTTAGGCAATTACGTATTTTGGGGCACTTTAAGTGCATTACATCCTTTTTAATGGCTTTATTTCCCATATTACATTGATTAGGACCTTTATATATGTCATTATACCATTTCATCTACCATAGGATCCACAAAGGACCCAAGGTACACTCTATCCCTCAAAATGCCCCTAAGGCTTACAATATTTGATCTCAATACAAAATGATAAAAAAACATATCAAAACACATTTAAATGACCATTATAGGTCTTATTACAATCAAATGACCCATCATGGTCATGTTGCCTTTACTTCCCCCTAGGATCTATTCAGTGACCCTAGTTCCTTCTAGGCCTTTTGTCATTGGCCTTGGTTCTCCTTCACCAATTGAGTGCAAATATCAAACCACTCTTTACTTGTTGATTTTAGTAGGCTGACAAGAGAAATCCCTTAACTGGGTCACTCTTAACAGGGTGAGAAGGATCCTAACAGGTATGAAGATCAAAATCCTCTAACAAGGTGACTCTCAAAAGGAGTTCTAAATCCCTTAATTGGGTAGATCCTAACATGTCTTTGTTGTAATCTCCTAACATGGCTAAATACTCTTAATCAGGTGGATGCAATACTCCTAACAAGATTTTGTGGGTACTAATTCCTACATGTGGTGTTTCCCTCTAACAAGGGTTTCCACGAGAAAAATATCTATGTTAAAGCATTGCATTCATTTGATGTTTGATTTACTTTGTTACTATTTTTCTATTTGCATTGCATGATATATGTTGTGGAAGTTGGTGGTGAAAATAGTTAGAATTTTTGGTTTCACTGACTCAACCCCCACCCCCCCTCCCCCCTCTTAGTGTCATCTAGCATTAACAAATACAATACAATATAATATAATCATTGTGTTGTCACGAGATTAGAAAATTGCAATCAATTTTCAACAAGACTAATGTCAAAAACCTTGTTGGAGTCTGAGAGAGAGAGAGTGAGAGAGTGAGAGAGCATAATTCCCCAATGCCACATGTTATTATTGGCATGAAATGAGTAATCAAAATTTAGTTTCTATCTCACTCAAAATTTTAATTTTGGTTTTGAAATTTAGTTATCGGATAAATGTAAATAAAATTTTAATAATATAAAAAATTAAATTAATTTTGTTATGTTTTAATTATTATTTGTAATTTCAGAAAAAGAAAGAAGAAGAATTAGAACAAATTAAAAAATAAAATAAAATATTCTAATATCTTATATCAAATTTTATATAATGATTCTCTAAATTTTAATAACACAAATAATTATGGTTTAAAATAATTCTAACAACTTTTAATTATTATTTGTAGTTTCACAAAAGAATATAAATAATTTAAATAAATTTAAATTTAATAAAAAAACTAATTCTTGAAAGAAAGCTATTTTCAAATTTTTAAAGAATACAATAATATCAAATGATACTTTTATCAAAATAAGATAATACTAAAAGATAGTTACAATTGAGTTTCTGGATTCGATTGTGTGATTGATGCTAAAAATACACACAATCAAATCCAGAAATTCAATTGTAATTAAAAATGGATTGTAGAAATTTGATATTATTAACTAAAAGATAGATTTTTTGTTACATATATTTTTTCAATTAATAATATTTAAATATATAATTTTTATTTTATTATAATTTTTTTAAATTAAAATAATTGAAATTAGTTTTATAGGCTTGCATCCTTCTCCAATTCCAAACCATTAATTTGAAAAAGTGGGTTCTTCACTTTAGATAAAAAAAACGCTTTCGACAGAATTATTTCATGGTGAGAAATATTAAAATAAAATTTGTAAGGGAAAATAGTGATGCTGATCTTTTGGGCATCCTTTACATGGGAACATATTGACAGCCTGGACGCATTCAATTCGTGCAATAAATTACCATTTTGATGTGAGATTCCAACTACTGGTCACCGCACAAATTTTCATATGCTTACGACATAGATTCAATCCATTGAGCTCGTAGTGCATCTACAGCGTCCCAATCAATATTTTTTAACTGCAAATTTGTTCAACTAGAGTCTATTTTCTTTAATGAGCTCCCGTATAGATTGGCAGTGTGGATGCAGATTCCACCCCCACGAGCATCTTGCACGAAACACTGAAAGCGCAATGAAAGCATTCATTCTAGTGGTAGCTTGTAGAACAAGAGACCCAGGTGCATTCATTTCTCTTGATTTTTTTTGATTTTTTTAACTGCAAATTTGTTCAACTAGAGTCTATTTTCTTTAATGAGCTCCCGTATAGATTGGCAGTGTGGATGCAGATTCCACCCCCACGAGCATCTTGCACGAAACACTGAAAGCGCAATGAAAGCATTCATTCTAGTGGTAGCTTGTAGAACAAGAGACCCAGGTGCATTTATTTCTCTTGATTTTTTTTGATTTTTTTTATGTCATGCTTTCAAACTATATACATCGCTAAGCATGTGGGAGGTTCACATTTTCACTCTACAAACACACATGAAGGGATATTGCTATAGTCATGATGAGATTTCCCTCCTTTCTTGTTTAGTGGCTAGTTCGTAGTCACATAGTGATGTAACGCGTGCAATTTTGATGATTGTGAACTTGCTTTTCAATTATTGGTGACTTTTACTTTGTTTGAGTGGGTCAACAAAGTGAGACTTAACTTGGTTGTAATGGTTTAGCCATTGATTTTGAAGTTACTTTTCATTTAGCTCTTATAATTGTGTTTTTATTTAGTGTTTAAATTATGTATATTTATTATCTTATTAATAAAATCATAAAATTACTTTCATCGACACTTATGATCTTTTGGTAGCTAAATTAGGTTATGTTAAATTGTTTTATAAGTGTTGATCATGTGCTGTGAAGTAACTCCTCTCTAAGGTAAGTGAAGATTACCTTGGCTAATTATATGTGAGGAAGTAGACATATGGAAACTTTGAGAATGAAGGTATGTGTGGCTTGTGTTGCAACTATACCTGGGTCACATGAGAGAGAGAGAGAGACTTATGAAATATAGAGAAGTGAGAGTGAGGAAGAGAAATAGAGATATAAAGAGGGAGACAATGAGAGAGAGGGAGAGATCTATGTAGATAGATACATACATAAAGATATAGGAAGTAATATGTAAGTAGAGGAAGAGAGTGATAAAAAGAGTATGATAGATGAGGGGAGAGGATAGTATAAGAAACATAAATAGAGAGAAATAGATAGTGTATGTCAGAGAGAGAGAGAGAGAGAGAGAGAGAGAGAGAGAGAGAGAGAGAGAGAGAGAGAGAGACTAAGCATAATTCCCCAATGACATGTTTTATTGGCACGAAATGAGTAATCAAAATTTAGTTTCTCTCACTCAAAATTTTAATTTAAAATTTAAATTGAAATTTAGATATCAAATAAATTAAAATATAATTAAAATAAATAAAATTTTAATAAGAAAAAAATTTATAAATTAAATTAATTTTATTATCTTTTAATTATTATTTGTAATTTCATAAGAAGAAAGAAGAAGAAGAATTATAAATTAAAAAATAAAATAAAATATTCTAATATTTTATATCAATTTTTATATAATGATTCTCTAAATTTTAATAACACAAATAATTATAAGTTAAATTAATTCTAACAAATTTTAATTATTATTTGTAGTTTCACAAAAGAATATAAATAACTAAAATAAATGACTTACCCAACCTTACCTACCTACACTTGCACCTACACAATTTTTTAAGTGTACATATCCTATCACATCGAGCAACCAACTCGGAATTCACTCATATTACCTAGTATACTATACTAGATTTAGCAAAACATTTATGGATGACAAGATTTGTTCAAACAGAACCTAATTTAGGTTTTAAATTGAAATTTAGATAGCAGATAAATTAAAATATAATTAAAATAAATAAAATTTTAATAAGAAATAATTTATAAATTAAATTAATTTTATTATCTTTTAATTATTATTTGTAATTTCATAAGAAGAAATCATTGTACAAGTGAAATCAAGTTTGATGTGAGATTCTAATAACCACCCATGGCGCAAATTTCCAAGCCCGTAAGGTGCAGATTAAATTTAGTGAGCTCAGAATGCCTATATAGTAGTTTTGGCTAGAGATATGTTCAACGCATGTCTATTTTTCTTTAATGGGCGCATGTATAGATTGGAAGTGTGGATACAGATTCCACCTCCACAAGCATCTTGTGCGAAACACTGAAAGCACAATGCAAGAATTCATTTTAGGAGTCGGCTATGCAGCTGAAAAATTCTCCCCACCCCACCATCATGCATGGCCCCTTCCTCATATCATGCATACTCTGACAATACTCCATTATTGACCTAATGTGCTGTGTGTTCAATGACATTTACAGTTTGCCAGTCAACTATTCTAAATCACATTTTATTTGTTAAATTCTTAACTTGGCTGCAAAAATTGTACTGGAATATCATTTTATATTTATTATTTTTACTATTTTTGAAAGAAAATATTATTAAAATAATTAATATAATATATTAATATTGAATCATATGTAAATTTTTAATACTATATTTTAACATTAGATAATATACTTTCTTTAATAAAAAAAATACTTACTTTTTTAAAAGTCAAAACAATCACATTATTTAAAAATTTCATATATTATTCTAAATTTTAAATTTATATTTATATTTATAAAGTATATTATTAAATATTATATATAATTTTTATAGTATATTTTATATAAATTTTTGATAATACCATTATTAAACTATTTTTATCTAACTCTAATCTTGAAGTTGATAACTTTTCTGTTATGTCAACTACCTCAATGTTAAATCATATATCATTATAAAAATAACCGTCTGAAATAAATAAATTTACAATCATAGATTTAATACTAATAAAATTAAAAGCACTAACTCAAATTACTATATTAAACAAATAGTCTCAGCATACCAACCGGCCCATTACACCATTACTTTGATAGGATATTTAAAGCGAACCCTACTCCTACCCTAGAGAGGTACCCCTAATCAAATCTCTTCTTCTAAGTATATGGTCTTTTATCTGTCAGGCGTTAAAATGGATACCCTAATTAAACTCACCTGTACTAGGAGACAATTGGCTTTTGAAGGTGAAATTTTGACAAAGTACCTCAAAATGGTTTTGTTAGATAATCATGCTTTGATCCTCAAAGCGGTATCGCGTATCTTAGGGAAAGAATTTCAAGCTAATGATGACAAATATAGAGTTCTTACTGACATCACCTTGATGTTTGTAGCAATTACCTTATACTGGGGTATTGATAAACATGATGTTAGGAGACTATGCTATAGAATATTCAAGAGAAGATTTCTCGGTAATTTGGATAAAATCCTCCAAAACATCAAAGAGGACTTAACAATTTTGAGGCCTTGCTTCTACGACATGCCCTCAATCCAGGGAAGCAATGTTCCATCTAACCCAATAGTGATAACGGATGACCACAATACCTTCATCACAAGGGAAATCATTATCAAAAGGAATGTAGAATTCTTATTAGTCTATATGCATATCAAGAAATCTCTAGTGGAAAACTAGTTCTACGAGTACTGGCATAAAGATGAGGTGGGAGATATAGACATGGATTTCTTTTCAGACTCTAAATTATATAACTTAGTAGAAATATGGCTCGAAGAAGGGGGACACAACAAGAGAAAGAAACAGATTCCCATTGAACTAGAAAGTTGAATCACACAGTCTAGGAATTAGTACTGGAAACCTAAAATTAATCCTAGTTCCCTTTTGCAATTATATTCCATTTAAACTTCAGTAACTCCAGGATTTTGTATAAAATCTTGAAAATCTATTACATTAATGATCCATTTCGAAATGGCTTTTCTCATTAAAAGCATTTTAAATGTATATCACTAACCTCTTTTATGTATAGCTATATGTAGGATTTGAGCAATACAAATCCACAAAACCCGAAGATCACCTGTTACAAGGAAGTAGAGACAAAAAGAGGGCAAGGGTTTGACTCAAAAATATGAAGAAGAAAATATCCTCAAATAATGAATGAATAAAATATACAATGGATCATCCTTATAAAAGAGATTGAAATCCTTGAAAGGCAAACCCTAGTGCATGTAATAATTAGTTTAATTATTACATGACTAATGCATGCAAGTTTATATTTAAAACAACTAGTGCATGTGTGTTTAAATATAAACAACTAAAGAAAATGAGTTGACATCTTAAGAAGGGAGTAAAGTTAATTTAATTAACACAATTAAATTAATACTTTACTCTAACACTATATATATATATATATATATATATATATATATATATATATATATATATATATATATATATATATATATTCATGTACATATCTACTGTTATAGAAATATATATATACAGAGCTTTGTATATATACATTTCTATCTAGATATGCACTTTTGATATATAAATATATATTTATATATTGACATCTTCTCTTAAGTGAGTATATATGAGTACATAAGTACCCATATAAACTCATAGAGGTATATATATATATATATATATATATATATATATATATATATATATATCCTTCTGTGATTATGTATACAGGGCTAATAAACAAATTAAAGATGTTTTATTACCTTATATACTTCTTTCACACCCACACACACACACATAGCTATATATATCAGATTTTTTTGTATAGAGTTTCTTAATTCTTTAACCTGTTATGATGAGCATTGCCTTGGTCTCCCTCTGGTAACAACAATCTCTTCCTTACCTACTAATGTGTTATTAATATCCAATTTTAGCTCTGTACTCTCTCTTTAATGGTATTTAACTCTAAATCCAAAGTATATTAGTCCTTTTGAGCAGTTCTTTCTATGCATATTATCGTTGTTGTAGTAATTTATAAAATCTAGATTAATTTGTTTCTAGATTTAGTGATATCTCCTCCTTGAAACGGCTATATATTGTTAACTTAGACCTTTCAGGTATAAGCACAGGTAGGACACAAGTGCTTCTAACAATCTGAATTTCCCTCTAGTTTCCCAATATATACCTTTTTTTTATAGGTTTTGTACATCTATTACCCTCGCACAGGTGGTAAGCTCAGATGCTCCCTTATCTCCTTCCTATGGATCTAGTGAGTCAGATTTGGCTTAATTTAGTATTAGTATGGTTTAAAGAAGATATTCCCTATTATGATAGTTTAGAGGTATATTCCCCCGCAACTCCCTTTTTTAGAATTTTGGTCTTTGACAAGCAGCTTTAGATTGGATCGTTATCTTATTAATTCATTCATTTCCCCCAAAATTTTGTTTAGTTTGTTGGTTAGTCCTTAGTTGTAAATCCTTCCATCTTGATAATCTTTTATCTTGAAGTCAATACATAAATATAATATATTGACTTCAAGTAAAATATTACCATGATGTTCCCTTGTTCTTTTCTCTCCTTGCAACTGCTTTCTCCTATAGCTTCTTTGTACTTTTTATGATAGTAGGGCCCTTTTTGTACTTCTTATCAAATGATTAAGTGGAACAGAGGTGGCCTAGTTTAGTATTTTGTGGTTTGAGACAAGTGCTTCTTGCTTTATATCTCAGAGATTTATTCCCTTACAGATGAATAATGATAGAATATAATCTTCAACAAGTGGTTAAGTATAGGTCCATAACACCTAACATCTAAGTTTGGGTTTAGTGGCCTATAGTATTTATGCAAGCTTCTCCTCTTATCATTTTGTTCTAGTTGTTGGATAGTGCTTAGTTTTAGATCATAGTATACTTTGGTAATCTCTTATCTTGAAGTCAATACATATATAATATGTATTGGATTTAGGATAAATATTATCATAGTTCTCATATGCTTTGTGCTCTTTTCCTTAATGGCTGCTTTTAATTTCAATTTTTGTTTATAGCTCAGCCTGAGCACTGCTATGTTTAGGGAATAGTTAATAGTCATGCTCCTTTATGTTCTTATGTGAGCTTAGGAACAAGATCAAGCTTGAAGGGATATGAATATAATTTTTTTTCTCATCTATGAACATTATTAAGTTTTTAGTTAACATGGTAATTTCGAAACGACTCCTATGTTAGAATATATTTGTATCTCTACTGACTTCCAGCTATATATTCTTTACTATTTTTAAGATCTACTAAGACCCTATCTCAATTCAAAACTTAATGAATGAATGGAAAAAGGAATTTATAAACAACTTTTTTGGATTATAGAATGGTTCTGTTCGCAGGAGAGCTTAATCAAATACTATGTTGAGGCCCCTATCGGTCTAGTTATAAGTGAAAGATATTAGTTCAGCTAATATGGCTAATTTGAGTAGATAATTCATATTTATATTTAAGTAGGGTTAATAACAGGACATGCTTAGATAATTTGTGAATGACAGTAAATGTGATTATTATAGGTTTTATTTTCAGTATCTAATGTAGCGTACATTTCATAGGAGCTTAATGTATTTCTTATAGGATCTAACTCAGGAATAAGCTTAGCTAGGATTCTAGTATGCTTATGATGGGTTGGAATAGACAAAGTAAGCCTCTTCATGCCTGAACTATTTTAAGTAAAGGTTACATTTGGATAAGTACTCTATCAACAGAAATCATTAGAATATTTGATTTGTAACAAATACTGAATATACTAACAAGGATCTTAGCCATAATTTTATTTTTTTTAGGTAAACGAGAATCAATAGCCATTAAAGGAAAAGTTGTTCGTGTGAGATAATGATTGTGTGAGTGGCCTTTTAATAGCCACACTGTTCTACCCTATAGCAATCAAGAATGGCTTCATAAGATAAGAAAGAAGGCTCACCAACTTCAACAAATGGTCAAGCATATAACAATTAGAGATCTATTTTAATCAAGCACGACGAGTATCTCCCTACGAAATCTTTAATTTAAGTGATTCAGAGAATATGTATTTGAGGGTATGCCCTCCTAGATTATTATGTATCAGTATCCGGACTACGGTCCCAGGCCAGTTTGGAGGTTTTCTCAGCCCCACTCTTTCCTACCAGCACCTGCATTGAGTGGGGTTTTTTTTGTATAATTTTTTATATGATTAATAAAATTTTTGGCTTCAGCCTTTTACCAACAAAAAAGTAAAATAAAAAATATTATTTATAATTTTTATAATATTTTATATGAAATTTTTTACAATATCATTATTAAACTATTATTATCTAACCTTAATCTTCAAATTGGTAACTTTTGTCTCTTGCCAAAAAATAACTATTTGAAGACATTGAATTTGTGAAGTTGTGACAGTAGTGTGCAACCTCTTTATGAAGAGTGTGTTTTTATTCTGAAGCTTCTCTCATTATATATTGTAATTTTAACTATTTTTTATTCAAATATAATAAAAAATAGTACAACATTAGTCAACAATTCCATCATATTAAAGGAACAATTCTTCAGTATATGTTAGCCTCCATTCATTAGTATAGCTAACATAAACGTCAATTGAGACTAACATTTTTAATCTAGCACAAAAAAAACTATCTATAACTGATTACAACATAATCATAAACACTTAATACCTCATTTTAACTAGGTAGGTAAAATTCAAAGTAATAATTTTCTTACTCTATTCCAAACTATTCAAATATTTTATCATTTATAATACTAATCTACAATTACATTAATAAAAAAGAAATTGATTTAACCCTTAGATAAAGAAAGATTATTATCCAAGGGTAAAATGGTTGTATTTATTTTTAATTCTATCTAATAGAAATCAATAAATTAAAAATATACTATATTGTATATTAATTTTTTACTAAAACTACTTCATTATAATAGTTTAATAAATATCATTCACGTGAATTCTAGCATTAATAAATAATGCTCATATTGTTTTTAAAACTTTTTTTTGTCAACCTTCTATCTAAATGTTATCTTATGCCTTATAAATATAAATCATGCAATTTGTCATATTGATGATAATCAACTGTAGGTACAGCTAGGTCATTTGACTCTCACTAGATCCTATAGAATTTTACCTATATTTTTATCATTGTTTTATAAAAATATTCTATATACATTTAGGTAAAATATTAATTTAATTTCATAAATTAAAAATGAAAATATAAACATGAAAATATTATAATATATTGTGTTAAAATAGTAAAAAATATTTTTAATTTTTTATAAATTTTAAAATTTAAAATTACATAAATAAATAATATAAACATAAAAAATGAAATTAATTTGAATATATTCACTAAATATCAAAAAATATTTTTATAAGCTTATTTTTTAATTTAATGCTAATACTTCTTTAATAATAAAAATAATACTTTTAATCTTAACATATACTAATACTTTTAATATTTTACGCAGTCAATTTTCTTTTAATACTAATACTTTTAGAAATTAACTCATTTTTACTATACTTATACTAAAAAATTATAATTTTGTTTAAAGCCTTGCATTCTCATTTGTGTTGTTTCTTGCATTTAATGACAAATAAATATGCTTCTCGTGTCAATTCATACCCATCTGACAGTAATAAAAATGACATGAATGACAGTACATGAAAGATGGAGTATGGATGGTATGCGGGCTATGGATGGTGGTGGGAGGTGGGAATTCTGTCAGTTGCGTAGCCAGCTCCAACTATATACAAAAATAGAGGCAGTTTTGAGTCACTCGGTACTATATATTGTGAGAAGTCATCAGTAATTTTGTGCAGGCCTATTTAAAACAACTATTTAGTTTCAAATTTTTAAAATTAAATTTAGATTAGATTTCTATGCAACAACAATTATTTTTTATAATTTATTTTATATTTTTCTAATTTTTAATTTAGATTGTTATATAAAATTATTTATTACTATATTTTTATAAATAGTAGAATTTTTAATTAAGTAAAGATAATCTAATTTTTTTTTATAAAATCATATTAACAAAATAATAAATATAATCTATTAATGTTTAATATTATATATATTTACTAATAGTTATACACTTAATTATTTTATGTTTTAATTTGTGTTATTTTAATAAAAATATGTAACATATAATATATAGTTTATTCATTTTAAAATATATATTATATATAAATTTTAATAATATTATTATTTGACTTTTAGAAATACATAGTGAATTTTTAGTAGATAGAATATTATATATTTTAATGTTATTTATCTTTGTTTCTAGATTCGATTGTGTGATTATTTTTTACATCAACATTCTGCATCACATTTTGTGATCCATCATAGGACGAATGATTTAATCATGGATCAGTAGATCAAGAATGTAATGTGATCCTAAAGATTGATGGAAAAACAATCACACAATCGAATTTAGAGATCATCTTATAGATTATAGAAATCTTCTCCTCTTACTTTAATATTTTTAATAATAAATCTTTATCTATAAATTCTAAAATCTTTTTATATTAATTTAATTATTATATTATGATTTTAAAATATATATTATATGAAATTTTTAATAATTTAACTTAGCATCATGTTACTTAAACTTTCTTCTTCCAAATATATATGAAAATAATAAGTTTGTTAAAAGATAAATATATAATTTAGTCTTAAAAATTTAATAAAATAATTATTCATATGTTTATAAAAAACTTATAGTTAAAATTAAATTTGAGAAGCTTTAAATTTGTGTCAAACAACTTTGATTTAATTCATATTAACCCTTCAATCCTTGGTAGCAACACTTTCTGTCTAACAAACATTTGAACTTCTTATCATGAAGATATTTCAAAGTTCAACATTGTGCAAACTATTGCTAGGAAAAGTCACTTCTAACAATGGAAATGATTTTCTATCATGTGCAAACTATGTGGGGGACATAGTATTTGGTGACTGCAACAAAATCTACTAAAATAAAGAAGATATATAATGTGAATGTATAGATTATCTTAGACATAGTAAAGTATTTAGTATCATTATTGTATGAAGATTTTCCGGGAGGATACAATATGAAAGACTTTTATGTTGTTGGCATATGAGATAAAAGATAAAAGATGTGGCCCTACAAGGAATGATAAATAAACTACCATGAATTATACCAACATTTGATGATTGTAATGAAAATCATGGAAATAAAGTATATCATGTGGATATCTAGATTATCTTAGAAAAATATTTAGTAGCATTCTTGTGAAAATACTATCAAGTTAAAAAAATTGATTTTTTTAAATTTTCATATAATATATATCTTAAAATTATAATGTAATAATTAAATTGATATAAAAATATTTTTAAAAACTTAAAGCATTTTGAGTTAGTGGTATTTGAAAGTTTTAATTGTGTATAGATTTTTATTTCTGAAATGTTTGTCTTATTTTTGTTTTTGCAATTGTAGAAACGTAAAGCATTTCAAGTTAGTGGAATTTGAAAGAAATGAATATAGACTTTGAAGAACTATTGATGCTTGGTATGACAGATAATCTCAACTATTTAGTCTATATTAATATGAGTATCAAGATTTTAATTGTATTATTTGATGAATTCAAAAGAGGCTATACAAGTTGATAGTTAATGACATGTAAGTGTTGTCTTGGAATTAATGATTGAAAAACATGTGACATTGAACAATTCTTTGTTTCTTATATGGCCTTTACTTTTTCTCAAATGTTTTCTTCAAATGTCTTTGTGCAAGTGGCTAAAGCTTCTATATGTGCTTAGAGAAAACCAGTGCTTTTATAATGATTTAGAACTTGTTTGTTGAAGGCTCTAGCTCTAAGTGGAATTGTTTCATGATCATCAACTAGAGTTGCTAGTTATTCAGGAACCCTTTATAAATCATTCTTCTTGTATCAGGCTTTTTTTGTTTTCACTATTTGTAGAAACTATTTTTCATTGCTTGTCTTGTTGGAGATATGGTAGGTTTCAGGAAGTATCTAAAATTTATTAAAATGTGGGCAAGTGGCTTAAGAACAAATTGGAGCATTCATTTATACAAGAAACTCGAAGGAACCTCTACTAAGTTTTCTTCTTATTGGTGAATAACTGAGTAAGCAACAATATGGAGCAATTAGCGATAAAGAACTAAAGGAAGGATTAGAAGAACATAGGTTCCCAAAAAGAGTTTTAGTTCTCGACAAAAATGAAAGCTCTGGTAGATGTAAGGCAAGAAAAAGTATAGAAGTGGACAAAATCAATTTTACTTAGTGTATTAAGAACCTTTTTCTTTTCACCATTTGTAGAATCTTTTTACATTTCTTGTCTTATCAAAGATATAATATGTTTCAATAATAGTATTGAGTTTTAGAAATACATAGTGAATTTTTAGTAGATAGAATATTATATATTTTAATGTTATTTATCTTTGTTTCTAGATTCGATTGTGTGATTATTTTTACATCAACATTCTGCATCACATTTTGTGATCCATCATAGGATGAATGATTTAATGATGGATCAGTGGATCAAGAATGTAATGTGATCCTAAAGATTGATGAAAAACAATCTCACAATCGAATTTAGAAATCATCTTATAGATTATAGAAATCTTCTCCTCTCACTTTAATATTTTTAATAATAAATCTTTATCTATAAATTCTAAAATCATTTTATATTAATTTAATTATTATATTATGATTTTAAAATATATATATTATATGAAATTTTTAATAATTTTACTTAGCATCATGTTACTTAAACTTTCTTCTTCCAAATATATATGAAAATAATAAGTTTGTTAAAAGATAAATATATAATTTAGTCCTAAAAATTTAATAAAATAATTATTCGTATGTTTATAAAAAACTTATAGTTAAAATTAAATTTGAGAAGCTTCAAATTTGTGTCAAACAACTTTGATTTAATTCATATTAACCCTTCAATCCTTGGTAGCAACACTTTCTGTCTAACAAACATTTGAACTTCTTATCATGAAGATATTTCAAAGTTCAACATTGTGCAAACTATTGTTAGGAAAAGTCACTTCTAACAATGGAAATGATTTTCTATCATGTGCAAACTATGTGGGGGACATAGTATTTGGTGACTGCAACAAAATCTACTAAAATAAAGAAGATATATAATGTGAATGGATAGATTATCTTAGACATAGTAAAGTATTTAGTATCATTATTGTATGAAGATTTTCCGGGAGGATACAATATGAAAGACTTTTATGTTGTTGGCATATGAGATAAAAGATAAAAGATAAAAGATGTGGCCCTACAAGGAATGATAAATAAACTACCATGAATTATACCAACATTTGATGATTGTAATGAAAATCATGGAAATAAAGTATATCATGTGGATATCTAGATTATCTTAGAAAAATATTTAGTAGCATTCTTGCGAAAATACTATCAAGTTAAAAAAATTAATTTTTTTAAATTTTCATATAATATATATCTTAAAATTATAATATAATAATTAAATTAATATAAAAATATTTTAAAAAAATATATATAAAGGATTTATTATTAAAAATATTAAAATCAAAGGAGAAGATTTCTATTTAATCTATAAGATGATACACCTTTATTTCTAAATTCGGTTGTGTGATTATTTTTTCATTAACCTTTGGTATCACATCACATTCCTAATGTTGTTGAAAAAACAATCACACAATAGAATCTTGAAGAAAAGACAACTAAGATTAAAATTTATAATATTCTATTTTCTAAAAAAATTTAAACTATATATATTATATATTGAAACTTTTTTAAAAATAAATATAAATTAAAATATTAAAATATTAAGTGTATAACTATTAATAAAAATATATATAATTAACCATTAATAGATTATATTTATTTTTTGTTAATATAATTTTATTGAAAAAACTTTTAGATTATCTTTTCTTAATTAATAATTCTACTATTTAGAAAAATATAACAATAAATAATTTTATAAACCAATCTTAATAAATAAAAAATTACCAAAACATAAAATAAAATATAAAAAATAATAATCTAAATTTTTAAAATTTGAAATTAAATGAAGGTATTGGATAAATCGTAAACTAAAACTTAAAATATACAAGGAAAGGAAAGTTTGAAAAAAAAGTGTCCCCCATTTGTTTTAAATAGTCTTATAAACCAACCTGCACAAAATTTCTGATGATTTGACTGAACTGACAATACAGACTAAGCGAGTCGGAGGTGACGGCTACGGACATTACAGAGCTGGCAGGGCATGAGGGTATGGATGAATGGGAGGAGGCCGCTATGCATGGTAAGGGGCTGGGCAAAATTGTCAGCTACATGGTCGGCTCCTTCATTTTATTGTTAAGAACTCTAAGAGAGGGCATCTTCAGTTAGGACAACTCAACATTTGTTAACACTTGTCAGGTAATCTGCCTTTTTCAATCATGTCAACCTAAATAGATACTTAGTCTCGTACTGCTTCTATGGACATATTGTGGGTGTTCTTAATATTATCATTATGTCATCTTCAATAGTGGTATCTTGTAGAACAAGAGACCCAGGTGCGTCAGGACTTTGTCGATTATGTACTGAATATTATTTCTGAATTGTTTGTCTTATTTTTGTTTTTGCAATTTTAGAAACCTAAAGCATTTCGAGTTAGTGGTATTTGAAAGTTTTAATTGTGTACAGATTTTTATTTCTGAAATGTTTGTCTTATTTTTGTTTTTGCAATTGTAGAAACGTAAAGCATTTCAAGTTAGTGGAATTTGAAAGAAATGAATATAGACTTTGAAGAACTATTGATGCTTGGTATGACAGATAATCTCAACTATTTAGTCTATATTAATATGAGTATCAAGGTTTTAATTGTATTATTTGATGAATTCAAAAGAGGCTATACAAGTTGAGAGTTAATGACATGTAAGTGTTGTCTTGGAATTAATGATTGAAAAACATGTGACATTGAACAGTTCTTTGTTTCTTATATGGCCTTTACTTTTTTTCAAATGTTTTCTTCAAATGTCTTTGTGCAAGTGGCTAAAGCTTCTATATGTGCTTAGAGAAAACCAATGCTTTTATAATGATTTAGAACTTGTTTGTCGAAGGCTCTAGTTCTAAGTGGAATTGTTTCATCCATAGTTGGAAAACTCATCAAAGCCAAAAACTCGCCAAAGTCTGAAAAAAAAATTCAGAAAAAACTTGGCTAGTTTTCGGCAAAAACTTTGGAACTTAAAAAATTGCTTGAATTTAATTAGAAATGCATTTTTTTTGCAAAATTCAATGAGAAGATGCATCCAATGAATCAATAAATGAGAACACAAAAGAAACAAGCTTAGTTTAGATATATTTAAACACAAAGTGGGTACACGATCGCATTCTCGTGAGGAATATTGATGGTTGGAAGCAAAATAGTAAATAATTTATGTAAAACTAAAGTGAATACATCATTACAATTACATCTTCCTCTTCCCAGCTCTAGTAAAAACTAAGGGGGAGGTAGAACTAAAGGGTCTAGTCCTAGAACTTTGCACTGGGCATGACTGTGCCTCCTTGCTCAGTATGTGTAACTCAGTTTGTGGCTCGTCCTCCATCTTGGATGTAGCTCTGCCTTTAGCTTCTTCTGGCACTAGTGATGACTACTCATTCAACTCAATGCCATCCAATGTGAAGCCAAATCCACCCCCCCCTCCATAGTCCGCCTCTCCAAATCATTGATGTCATCCCCCTAAAAAACCACCTCAAATCCGCTTCAAATCGATAGAAATCAGTTTGCAAGTGTTTGGAAGACTATTTTCCCCCTCTCAGCAAAATACAACTAAAGAAATGAGAAATGAAATTAATTTGGGCCATTTTTTTCCTGTAAGTGCTGTTATAAAACTACAACCAAGTTTTTAACAAAAAATTGTTGAGTTTTTGCCAAAAATTTTGGCAATTTTTTGGTGCCAGTAAAAGTCATAAAAACTCGCCAGGCTAGAAAACTCGGCCAGTTTTTGCAACTCAAAGAGTACTCTACTAGTAGTACATCTATGGAACTTTCATCAACTAGAGTTGCTAGTTATTTAGGAACCCTTTATAAATCATTCTTCTTGTATTAGGCTTTTTTTGTTTTCACTATTTGTAGAAACTATTTTTCATTTTTTGTCTTGTTGGAGATATGGTAGGTTTCAGGAAGTATCTAAAATTTATTAAAATGTGGTCAAGTGGCTTAAGAACAAATTGGAGCATTCATTTATTCAAGAAACTCGAAGGAACCTCTACTAAGTTCGCTTCTTATTGGTGAATAACTGAGTAAGCAACAATAAGGAGCAATTAGCGATAAAGAACTAAAGGAAGGATCAGAAGAACATAGGTTCCCAAAAAGAGTTTTAGTTCTCGAAAAAAATGAAAGCTCTGGAAGATGTAAGGCAAGAAAAAATATAGAAGTGGACAAAATCGATTTTACTTAGTGTATTAAGAACCTTTTTCTTTTCACCATTTGTAGAATCTTTTTACATTTCTTGTCTTATCAAAGATATAATATGTGTCAATAATAGTATTGAGTTTTATCACAAGTGATATATTTGCTTAGGAGCAAATTACAACATTGATTTGTTATGGGGAAAAAATGTGTTGGAGTACTTAGCACATTATCTAATTAATTTTATATTTATGTCTTTTGTTAAACTTTATTTGTATAAGCTAAACTTAGATTCTTTTTATTTATTATTAGATGGAGTTTTATTGAGCACACGTCATCTCATAAATCATGATATTGAAGAATGTCAAGCCCTCTTTTAATATTTCTCTAGGCCATTCAACTAGAGTTTTATCTTTATGTTTTTGTGAGCATTCATTGTACTCTATTCAATTTACGT